>ML790009.1:540528-586311 GCA_009831015.1 Picea engelmannii | reverse complement strand
ATAAAGGAATGTTCCATCAATAAATATCATCAAGTCGATGCATTTAGTCACAAAACGACAATATACAATAAATTAAACATATAATGGTAACAATGCATAATATCCATCTAAATCTCATTATGAAATCATATACAGTCACTTTACAACATTTCATTGGTGAATTCGACCACCATTCATACCCTTACAAATTGATTATCTAGTTTAAACAATAACATAAAAATCATAAATGTTATAACATAACAAATTAACAATTGATATTCACAATACTGTAACCAAGAGATAATGAAATATGATGATGGTCTTCAATGTAGTCTTGTGACAATCCTTTACATTCCCACTTTCCAATCCCAATACTTCATCGGTGCGTCCCAACCAATGCTAGGGTTACTCCTGTTCCTCCTTATCCCCCCGAGTTGCAAATGGGCCACACACAAGAAAATAAAAACAACATCTCCAAGATTTCCTCGCAAGGAAGAGCTTGCACTCTTTCTCAATCTTGAAATCCCAACTCTCACAAGTAAAACAAATTCAACCAAAAAATTGGTGGCATAACAGTACCAAGAATAAGTGAGATCCATTTCCCTTCTACACCATTTGTTTTATAGAAATTTTTTCACTGACACATGTCCTCATGCACAAATAATTAAATTTTTAGGTCAAATTAATTGTGACTATTCAACCACACACTTGTCACACTCTCCACAAGTTGCACAAGTAATTACCATTTTTATTTTATTTAAAAATCCAATTTCCCTCACATTCCCCAATATGTTCCTATTTTTCGCTCTTAGTTGTCCCTTTGTTCCCCAAATTCTCATTTAATGAGTGTCTCCTAACTACATCTTAGTTATATTTGGATTAGGAGTCTTTTTCTAGTTAGACTAGTGGTAGGTTGACCTAAGATTCCATTCTATGTAGACCTATTTTCTCAAGTTATTATTTATTTCTATTTTAAAAATTCCTTTTATTAATTTCATGCACACATGTGCATTTTATCCAACCTTTAGGTTTTTATTCACCTTTTTCCTACAGGTTGATTTATCTCAATTCTTTTAATTTATTAATATTTTTAATTACCACTTTAGTTAAACTTAGACTTAGACTTAGTCTTATACTTAGGCTTAGATTTTTGTTAGACCTTATAATTAATAATTTATTGTTTAATTAAATATTTTATTCTAACAAGGTCCAATCATTTCAATATTTTCTAGGCCACATAGATTTATTGACTCAAGTTTTTAATTATGCGATGTTCCCTTCAAGACGAACCTCCATGCTCCAAGGGTGCCACTTGCCTTTGACTAGTTTTGGAAGTTTGTCTGACCCTTGGAGTCAACACTCCACTCGGTCGAACTTGTGAGAGACCAAGGGCTTATAAGGAATAAGGACCCTGCCTTATTGCATGCCCCTTAGAAATCTTCGTGAGTGACACTCTTAGTCCACCCTCACGACATCGTGGACATATCGAGCTAGGTAATCATTAACCTAATGTTCAGGCTACAGGGGAAGTGCTAGTAGGCTATGATAGGGACATTTTCACACCTCTCCCTCAAATGTATGGTTTCTATTCATGGCCCCTTTACTCCTTATGTGAGTTGTATTAGCACACATCATCAATCCTACATCCACTGAAAAAAACAATGTCAAACATCCATATACATAAATGATATTGTAATCAATCATATGTCTCATGTGCGTAAAATGAAATACTCAAACAATACAATCCACTCCTTGACTCAATCCGGAGTCCAAGGAAGTTCATTGAAGCCATCAACATCTATGACCTGTCATGTGTTCTACACACTGAGGAAAACTTTTCAATAGCATATTCCAATGCATACACATCAAAATAACAATAAGTCACAATACATCATCATCATATATAACGCATAATCGAACATAATCATAATATATCATAACCAGATAGATTTCATGCAACTGTCCTCAAAGAATAAGTCAATAAAATAGTGCTCGGTAGAATGGTATGTTACAACATGCCTCAAACATGTGTCATACCCTCAAAGATATGCCTCAAAGAATATATTAAAATATCCAAGACACACCTCAAACCATGTGCCAAAATATCCAAGATGTAGTCCTCAAACATGTGCCAAAACACATATCAAACATGTGTCAAAGCATACATGATATGCCTCAAACCATGTACCATAACCATCAAGATATGCATTAACCATGTGGCAAGAACATTCAATACATGCCTCAAGCATGTGCCAAAATATGCATCAAACATGTGTCAAACATTCCAAGGTATGCCTCAAAGCATATTCCATAACCTCCAAAATATGCCTCAAGAATATACCAAAATATCCAAGTTATGGCTCAAGAATGAACATCAAAACATATAGAGAACCATACCTTTTATCATTTAAAGGCCATGATGCACAATATCACAGATCATCAAATCTTCCTTGACTTCGACATCAAGAAGATAACACCATGTTCAAACTTCTCTTCAACCTCGTTGGATTGAACTGGGAAATCAATGGGGCCTCGCTTGAAAATTCTTGTGCAACCTATGGGTGCCTCACGCGATTACCTATACCTGAACCATAAGGCTTTTCTCAAATAGGGTTACCAAAAACCCTTCTCCAATCTGCAGCTCCAAGACTTGCCTTCTTCGCACTTCTCTGCTACTTCAGTTTCACCTATAGATCACATCTTTGCTTTATGAAACTTGATTGGTCATAATGAGAGGCTCTTTGATGGGTATTTATACTTTTTCAATTACCTCCTTTACTTAACTTTGATCCAACTTATAACTTCTTATTTGCAACAATGTTTCTCCTTTAATTAATTTTGGGGCCAACTTGTAACTTCTTGTTGCAACCGTTTAGGGGATTTTTAACCATAATTTGGGGCTTCATATTTAAGAGGGTACAACTTCTAAATCACAAGGAACCATGTGGTGTACCACTTGTCGTTGGAAATGACATGATGAGGAATATCCATTAATAAGAGTTTTGCATCCATTTTACATGTCCTTCACCCTCTTTTTCCTCAAACAAATTCGGGCTTCATGACCACACATTCAGAGCTTCTTAACTACTTAACCACTTAACCATACTTCTAGGGATTCTTGTAGAATTCTTCAAAGCATATTTCCATCAGGGCCATTATTAATTATATTCCATAAGTGGACAACTTTGGAGACTTCTTCTAATACACCCATTACTTCTAGAGGCTTCTAGATGTCTTCTAGGGTTGACATCAATGACAACCAATTTTTCAAAAAAAATATCATTGAGTAGCAATATCACTAAGGTCTTAGGGTTCCTATGTACCTAGCCTCTATGATCATCTACAAAATTTATATTCTCCACCTAGATCCATTCTTACTCCTTTTATAGGGTTCCCTTTTTTTGGTTAATTTTCATATTGGTTTATGGTGTATGGTACATGGTTAATATTTCATAATTCATTTTTTCATGGTGGGATATTGTGTGTATATCCATATATATGTTTGTGTGTATTCATCTACAACATTCTATTCTCCACCCATATCCACTCTTATTATTTTTACAAATTTCATTTATTTTGGTTAGTTTTTAGATTGTTTTCTAGTTTGTGGTTCATCGTTAATAGTTATACTGATGATGAAAAATAACCAAGTGTCAACAATAGAGGTTTAACCTAGAAAAAAGGCCCAATTAGATCCTTTCCTATTTTGGTGTGAAAAAACTCTCTAAATTTCAAGCTCGACAACCTTTTGATGATATTTAAGATTTTTTTTTTTTTCCTTTTTTTCATTTCCAAAGAGATTTATAGAAAACAAAACAAAAATTACTATTTACTAATACTTGGATTAAGTGCAATATAATGGATTTTATTGTATCAATTAATAGAGTTTTTAATATTCATGGGAAAGGTACACGGTTTAAATCTATATCCCCTTATGTTAAATGGAGTATTTATATTTAAAACTGTTGTAGAACTTGTGTTATGGATTTCATATGAAATTTAGTGCCAAGTGCTCATTTGAAAGATGAAAATATACATGTATCTCTTTCAATCTTCTTGAATAAATATAGGTGTAATAAAAGAGGTCCTTGATAGAGCCATATTTAGGGTTATGTACCAAATTAATGGTGTAGTAAGACAAGTGGTATTGGATGGAACTAGATATAAGGGCATACAAGTTACAACTTATTCTGAAATTAAGTAAGTTCTCTAATTGAAAATATAACACATGTTTGGTATTTATAACGAGTTTAGGGTATCAAAGTGTGAGGATCACTAAATAGGTAGTACTATCTACCATATATCTCACCACCAAGTGCTAATTTGAAAGATGACAATATCCATGTATCTCTTTCAAGCTTCTTGAATAAATAGGTAGTAATAAAAGAGGTCACAAATAGAGACATATTGAGGGTTATGTTCCAACTTAATTGGGTAGTACGACAAGAGGTCTTGGATAGAACTATGTATAAGGGTATACAAGTTACAATATTTTTTGAAATTAAGTAAGATCTCTAACTGAAAAGGTAACACACATTTGGTATTCATAATGAATTTAGGGTCTCAAAGTATGAGGATCACTAAATAGGTAGTAATATCTACAATAGTTCTCATAATATAACAAACAAAATAAAATTAAGTGTTATTCTTATTTGGGATACTTATTGCATAGATTACATATGTACAATTCAAGGGGTATGTCATAGTTGATCTCCATCCTTAGATGGTGATAATAGACATTGGATTACCCATGATGGAAACAAAGGTTATGAGAGAGTTGTCCTTTGAGATATATAGAGTGATCATAAAATAATTCTTATTAAAAAATAAGTACAATAATAATGATGAACTTTAAGAGAAAGTGGACATCTTAGTGAAATCAAAATATCTGTTATATTTTCTTTGTGAACCTCCTCTATAATTGCTTGATGAACTTCTCTTTTATATACCCTTAAAAAAGGACCAAAATGATGAAAATAATATTGCATAGTCCCTTGTTGGAGAACATGATTGAGTTAAAAAAAACACTACAAGGAAAACACCAATTTGTGGATGCTTTTGTGGAGCCACTTCTCCCTTCTCCATTTCTAGTAGAGGTTTCTAGTGGAGGTGATAATTTGGATATTTTAGCATTTTTTTTTCTTTGGTGTGCTTATAACATATAAAAACACTAGTGCTCTTCAATTAATTTCTTTTAATAAGTAAGAAACTATATATTACCTATCATGAAGAAAAATTATAGTATTCACAGTGATATCAGAGATAAGAGTATGTTGACTTGCCCCGAAGGGAAACCAATTCAGCTCAACCTAGGTCTTAACATGCTTGAGAAATTTTAAACATTCATGCCTGAATCTCCCTGTAGGGAAACCTATTCAACTGTCCATATGGGTAGATAATTAACAAAATTTAGAAAAAGGTTGTCCTATGACCAACATATAAACTAAAGGTGTTGGAAATAGAAAAACATGCATGCATACACCTGGTCAGTCTCTGACTGTCATGGTCTATGGTATGCACTGTTGGTTCCATATTCCCTGACTCGCTTGCCCACGTCCCGATTGAAGGCCAGGTTGTTTGCATTGTCCATCTTTGGTTTTAGATCAAGTATAACATCCACTAGTGTAGCAGTGTCCAAATCCTTTTCTTTTATGGGTCGAAGCATGAATTCCAACAGAGTTTCCAATTTCTCTGCACGTTGGTCGAGGTGCTCCATACGAACACGAATATCATCAATGTCTTGATGGATAGAGAATACCAGGTTTTGTAGAATCGAGACCGAATCTCGGTACCTAGAGTAGGAAGTAGAAGAGCATGAGGCACATGATGCACCATTCAAGAAGAAGTGAGGCATTGGAATAGGAGGTTCTTCCTTGACGAAGAATTTTTCCATTTGAGCGTGGAGGTCTTCCAACAATGGAACCAGAAAAGAAGGTGGTGGTGAGTCACGGGGAGAAGGCACTGGCATGGGAGTGGAAAGGGCGTAAGATGGCACAAAGGTGGAGTGGGTGGATGGTGGTGAGGCGGGTGGAGATGGTTGTGCCATAGCAGGTTGTGTCAGTGAAGCGATGTCTGAAATGGAACTAGGTGAAAAGCCGAACGAATTTGCAGTTCAAACCATTATACCCTGCATGCCCAAGGGAGGGGTGAGAAAATGTCGGGGGTGAGGAGTCAGAGGGTGGTGAAAGCACATGCAAGCGATGAGCCATGGATTCTCTACTTTGATACTAGAGAGGCCCCCTTTTGGGCTTTCCTCTCTGTCGAGGAATATCTTGCAAGAACATATAATCAACTAAGGGAACTAGGGATAGTGCCTAAGGCAAGAAAAAATAATCGACCAACGGAACCAAGGATAGTGCCTCAGAGAACGAGCTTCCAAGAAAGAGGATCAGGAATGGAGAATGAAGAGGTGAGCCATCAACATAATATGGCGCCTGCGGACTAAATTCCAACACGCGCATAGGTATTGGTGAGTCGACCTTCACCATTGCCGAATTGAATAGCCAATGAGGGATGCAATGCAGTAGTGGAGGGTGGCTAGAGTCATAAGGAGGATTGAATGTCGGAGGGACGTTGCGATAAATTTTGGAGGGGATGGCATGTGTCGTTCACATGTCCCGTAGAGAGGTGGCAGATGCCATCTCCTCCAATGGATAGGTGTTGCACACTAACACCCCATCCAGGGCTAGTGCTCTTCAATTATAAACACATTGGTTAACAACTATACCACAAGCATCGATATAGGCCAGAATATTGTTCAATTTTTCAAAAAATGTTAATGTCAATGCATTTGGTATATCTTAACCACATTGGTGCATATCTAGACAAGAGCACTAAGGTGAGTAAAAACATTTTAAAGTGTTGGTGCACTAGATACCTATAAAATAATTGATGCATATTAATGTCAAGCACACTTGGTTAGGGTAAATTTGTTTTAAAAAAATACCAAACTAAAAAATAACTTCTACCATTCACTAAGTGCTTCACACTAATACAATCATTGATGCTCATTTTTCCTCTACGATGCCCCATTGATTGATGTTACTAGATTGCTTGATTATTCATTTTATTCACTTCCATGGTGGACTTGTGTTCATTTTTGGGAATTTTCTGTAACATCCCTCTCTTGCGCGCATTGAGCGAACTTATTCTTTGAGGACACTTGCTTGCAAGTGATCCATATTATTATACCATTGACCGTTGATTTTTCTTATGAGGCATTATGAATGTGATTATATGTTATTTTGTTGTATCGACTTAGAAAGGTGTTATTGACTCGGTTCTCCTGAGTGTGAAGGATTTGGACCTCAAGGATGATGAGGAATCAATGAAACCTTAGACTCTGGATCGAGTCAGGGAGTGGACTATTGGGGTTTGATTGTTGTATATATATGACATTTGTGCATCTGATTAGATGATATGATTATGGATTTTATTTCTGACATGATTTGTTAATGATCCAGGCTAATGATAGCTTGTCAACCAGACTCACATGTGGATTAGAGGGGTCACGCATGACTACCAAAGACGTTGAGGGAGAGGTGTGGACAACAGCCCTGCCACAGCCTACTAGCACTCGCGTCGTGGCTCGAACTGTAGGTTAACGATTACCTAGTTTGAGAAGACCCACGATGCCATGAGAGCAGACTGCGACATTTGCTCACGATGATTCTAAGGGGAGCACAATAGGCAGGGGCCTTATTCCTTAGAGGCCCTTAGTCTCCCACAAGATCACCTAGTGGAGTATTGACTCCAGGGGGTTTTTATGTCTACCAAGTCAGTCAAGAGGCGAGTGGCACCCTTGGAGCATGTGGTGCATCCTGAAGGGCACATCGTGCAAGAAAAAAGGAAAGAGGCAAGTGGCACCCTTGGAGCATGTGGTGCATCCTGAAGGGAACGTCGCGCAAGAAAAACAGAATGAGGCGAGTGGCACCCTTGGAGCACGTAGTGCGTCCTGAAGGGAATGTCGCACAAGGGAAATAGAAGGAAGCGAGTGGCACCCTTGGAGCACGTAGTGCATCCTGAAGGGAACATCATGTTGTTAACTAATAAGTCAATAAACCTAGATGGCCTTAGAACGAATATTGTGATAAGAAAGATGTAAAAATAAATTCCCTAATAAAATGTCGCCCAACCTCGAAAATTAAAATCTAGGTCTAAAGTAATACTTGTGGTAAAAAATAATAATAATAATAATAATAATAATCATCATTAAACATGTGATGAAGAAGGGGTAAGAAACTTGATTAAATTATTAAAATCAAATTATTGAGGGATTTAAAATTTTAAAAGGGAAATGATTGTTTTATTACACATGCTAATTAAAATTTATTAATTAAAAAGAAAAAGGGGAAAAAGATAATTTTCTACACTTGCCAATTTGAGTTTTAAACGAAAAGGGAAAGAGGGAAATTTAAAAGAATTGGGAAACTAGGAAAAAGAGGGAAACATAAAGAGAAGGGGAAACATAAGAAAAAAGCAGAAAGACTAACTTAGTAAAGTATTTTGCATTTAAGAACTTTCTAAATTGAACTCAACTAGTGAATTAGTAAGGGGGTAAGTCATTAAAATGTGTAAGGGAATATGGGGACACCTAGGAGGGATTCTAGGAATGCTTTTAGGTGGGTGAGGGAAATAGGAGTAATTAATTAATTAATGAAATTAATTTTGGTGCAATGAAGGGGATGGGTGACACATGTACGGGGAGGATTTTTATGAATTAAATTATTGAACATTAAATTAAATGGGATTTTGGGAAATTAAGGACTTAGAAACTCTATATGAAGGAGGGGGGAGAAGGATGATGGATCTCTTCGGTTATTCATAACGTTACGCTGCAGAATTTCAGACTTGACTGACTTAGCTTGTGGGAGTTGGGATACCTAGATCGATGAGGAGTGGTAGCTCGGCCTTGCGAGGTGAGATGGGAGCTAGTTGTTCTCTGGTTCAGTGTGTGTGGCCCCTTTGCGGCTCGAGGGGCTAAGGGGGAAGAAGAGTACCCCTAGAGTTGGTTGGGAGGTACCGGTGAGGTATCATCAATCGACAAGCGAGAGCTGCAAGAAGCGCGCGGGAAAACGAATCAGAGCGGACGACCTAGGATACAATACGCTTACTTTTATTATGCATGGTAGATTATTATTATACCTTACCCTTCCATTTCTGTATTTTAATTGGGTAAAAAAAATGTTTGACTTGTTTACCTTGGCAATCGATCCCTGGATGTTGTGACCGTCCTATGGTTTTATCGATTTGTGATGAGTTGCGCTTTTTACTTCGTCCTCATCCCTAGTTCATTATTCTACGCTTGAGCAGTCGGCCAGGAGACGAATTGATGGTCATCACTTCGACGCAGAATGACCTATAGATTCTAATGCCCTTCTTTTTTGTTCATGGATGATGAGCGAAGGATGTGTTTCCCAATCATCTACCCCTATTGATTGTTCTTGGTTGATTGATGGTCATTGTGCCTTCTTGCGACTGATTACCCTATGCCTTGTTCATCTTAATTCCATGCGATTTTACTTCTGCACTTTAATTTAATTGAGACCAAATTGAGCCTGTGTTTTGTCCACTTGAATGACAGTTATAATTTATATTGGACTGTGTTTGTCCTCTTGTTGACAACCCTTACATTTTACTTAGACTATGATCCAACCTTCAGACAATGTATTTGTTTCACCACTCCTTGACTGAGATCTGGGAGATTGTATTATATTTTGAGAGCAAATTTTTACTGCGTTTTTAATCGGTGTAGATAGAGAATAATTATATGTGCATACAGTCTAGGTTTTCCCTTCAGACACACTTAAATTTTGATTGAAAATTCACCCTTTTCCTGCCATTTTTGTTTAGTGATTGGCTTCAAATGTTGCTCACTGTGCGTCTGCGATTTTGTTGTTATTTAGTGACTTTCATGGTTACTGTTTTTTTTCCTGGATTAAAATAATGATATTGCGATCTCACTGTTACTGCATATTTTTTTTAAAACAATGTTATGGTTATCTATGGTTAAAAGACAATCATAGTGAATGATATGCTTAGTTTTATGCCCAACGACGTATAGTGTATCATTATTTATTAATTTATATGGACTGTGTAGTGCTATGTAATAATTTATCATTATTTCTTAATTTATATGGATTGTGTATTGCTATGTAATAGTTTATCATTATTTATATGGACTGTGTATTTCTATGTAATAGTTTATCGTTATTTGTATGGACTGCATTATTTCTTAATTTATATGGACTGTGTATTGCTATGTAATTTATATGGACTGTGTATAGTTTATCATTATTTCTTAATTTATTTCAATGTGTCTTTAATATAAATTGGACTATGTATTGCTATGTAATGGCTGCTTCTCCACTTGTGTTCGGAAAGTGTATTCCTAGTTGAAATTGTTGTGTTTTGGCAGGTGTAATGGCAGCGTCTCTGTTGGGCGAATGACAGTGGGGTTTTATGGGTGTTATGTAGCGATTTTAGTGATAGCAAGAAATTTTTACATAGAGATATTTATGTGTTGTGCCTTGAAAGGTAGCTAGTGATTACACAGAACGACCGTGAATTTAATTAGTAGTTGGGATGGTAGGCAACGAATTTAGGGATATAGTGACCCCTTTTAGCAGTCTGCCTTAATTGCTTGTTGTTGAAGGCTATATGGAAGGACAATGTGCCTGCACTTGTCAGCGTTTTTGGTAGGTGAATATTCGTTGGGTATATGCGTGCAACCTTTATGTACATCCACGATTTAATTACTACCCACGTTGACAACAACTCTACAAGATATCATTTTTGTAGTTGTGTCTAGGTTTACTTTCATAAACGTTTTATTCCTTCCAAGTTTTAAATTCTACCAAGTTAATCTATATCAACTTCTTATTTCAACAATTATAACAATTATAACTATTATGTAAGTAATTACAACAGTTTTCTTTTTCAGTCCTGTACTTATTCTTTTTATACAAACTTTAAATGCGTGAAGTTGCCTTACTTGCCAATGTAACCCCTTATTGGGATCATCTTTTAAAAGGTGTAGTGTGATAATTATTTTTCCTTCCCTTCTCTTCATTTTAAAAAAGTTTAACATTACTCTTAAAACTAGAATTTTGTTGGAGAGATGTAGATAAGATTGTACTTAAGTTGATAAACATGTTGTGGCTTGACCTTGAGTTCTTCCATTACTTAAAGTTTGGTGATATTCTAGTTTCCCTTGACCTATCACTAGTTTCCTAACTTGGTTCTCTTTTCTTTAATCTTTTCTCTATATTTATATAAATGGTTAAGAAATGCCTGATTTTGGCTTTCACTATATAGAGATTAAAATAGAAAACCCTTGTACACGAAGTTTATAATTATTACTCTATTATCTCTTTTTTACTATGCAGGAGACCCAGTTGAGAAAAAGGATGTCTCTTAAGAAAGAGAGAACCTGTCGGCTAGTGCACAACTTAGTTAAGGGATGATAGGTATCTTGCATCTTATCGGCCTGTTGCTTGGGGGCACAAGTGTAATCTTCTTGTCAGTAACTCGGCTCCTAGTGAGTTGGAATCATCTGGAGTCCTTGGTCCAGATAGGTTGGGTAGCACCAGGGTTATCTCCGCACCTATCACCTAGGGACAACATTGGTCTTGATGAGGGGATCATGGCACGCCCTATTGGATAGAGGTGAATGATAACTTGGTCGAAGGTTGTGCCTTCCAAGTGAGTGTTGTTGATCGTTGTAAGTTTTCTATTGGCGCTTGGGATGAATGCCTTCATGCGTTGGGTTGTGTGCCATCGAGGGTCTAGTTAACTGGTCATTGAGGCCATTATGTCGGGACGATGTATTTTTCCTTTAGTTTGTAGGCATTGTCATGGTTGTGTCGGGTGGGTAGTTGTTTCTATATATGAATTTATGCATGTTTCGCCTAGTTTCTCTTATGCTAGTCGTGGAGTCGTAGTTGTCTATCGCCTGTTCTACGAGTGTGGTGCTCACTATCAGATGTGTTGTTTAGCTGTAATCGTTGTTGTCTTCCTGTTTCAAAAAACAAAATGTATCACTTTTTGCTTCACTTGTAGTCATAACAATGGGGGCGTCACATTTTCCAAATCATACCAAATTTTTCATTTTTTCTTTATGCAACAACCATGTCTCCTCAATGGTGAAGAGACTAGGTAAATTAATTAGTGTCCTTAGTTTATATTTCAAGTGGATTAAAAACTAAAATTAGGATTAAATTTCCTTGTTTTCTTATTTTTTTGGAAAAAAAATTCATTGGTCTGTTCATGGTGTTTGGCTTGCACCATATGTCAATTCTTTTATAGTGAACATCATATAAAAGTGCGCATATAGATCATAAGTGCACTGACTAGTTTTATATTTTTATTTAAAAATTTACTAAGCTATTCAGTGAACTAATTGATGTACAAATTCCCCATTTGTGGTGCTCCAAGTTATTTAGGTGCATCGATGATCTTTTGAAACAATTTTGAAAGGTTGCAGTTCACACATAAACATATAGAGCATTATTGTTGCATGCACTAATTAAGTTTTGGTGCCTATTAATTCCATAACATTTAGATGTGTGTCGGTGCCATCTAAGTACACTGTGAAAGATATAAGATATATTTATGAATATTTGTGGAATCTAGTGCTTTAATAAATGTATTGAAACACCATTAGTAGTGCTTGACTTAAGTTGCACACACTATCGATCGTGTGTTTTCTAATTAGTATCACATCGAATATATGTTAGATATGTTCTGGCAGTCTGTCTCCCATGCTCTTTGATGCACTAATTAATGCATGTGCATGAAAAATGACAAAGGTTGGTTATGCATGAAATAATTATTTAGAGCACCATTAGCATTGTATTATCCTTATCTCAACAAATAAAAGGTTTTGAGAGTCATATTCAATGTTGTAAACCTTAACTTCATTTTTAATTCCATTTTGTTTTATATTATTGCAAACACTAGTTGCAGGGTTTTAGTTTCAACAATGAGATTTTTTTTGGGAGGGGGAATTGTGTATTTGTAGTTATCAATGGGTATTTTGATGTAAAGGATATTTTAATGGATTTGGGCCCCTTGTTGCATTCAATTTCAAACCATGTCCTTATCATCTTCCTTTTAAAAAAAAAAATTAGTTTCACAGTGTGCATTTTATAGTAAATACACACTAATGTGTTTTTTATTATATGACACACCACTTGGACATGTTAGTTAATATTAAAAAACTTCCATGGTGTGCAATGTATAATAAATATGTATTGGTGCATTATATACTATAAAGTGCATTGCTTGGCCATGTCAGTTTTTTTTAACGTTTTTGTGTTTAACAATAAACAATATATAGTAAATACATTAATAGAAGGTATTTCATTCACTACAAGGAAAACACCTTCTTGTGGAGGTTTTTATGAAATCTCCCCGCAGAATCTATCGCTTCTCTATTTATAGCAGAGGTATTTAGCGAAGGCAAGCGACTGGAGCTTTTTGAAGAGGGTTTTTTATTAGTGCACCTTTAAGGTGCAAACACACCAGTGTGCACACAAAATATAAAGTACATGTGATTTAATGTTTAAAATCACCAACATACATTATAATAAAAACAAGAAGCACCGATAAAATCACAATGGTGTCGTTGACCATTACGCATCAGTGCACATCACTGTCATCAGATGCAAAACAATAGGGTAAATAAAAAAAAATTACCAAACCAATTTTCATTGTTACACTTTGTCCCATGCTTCCAAACTCTCAATCAAGCACCAGTGATCATCCTCCATCCAAATATCCCCTATTTATGGTGGTGTACGATGACTTGGATAGCTCCATTGGTAGATCCACACATTTTCAAATTTTGGAAATTACCATGAATTTTCATTTCCAATCAACTTTGAAACCATGCCTCCTTGAGACAAAGAGACTAGAAAAATTGTTTATTACCTTTTTATTTTCATTTTCATCTAATTAAAATTTGAATTTAGCTTGAAATTTGACATTTCTTTCAAAAACAATTTCCAATTCCACGCAGTGCACCTGAATTATTTGGATCACCCAAAAGCGGTGCATCCTGTATTAAATTCATAGTAAGAAGAATTGTGTCTAGTGCATCTAATATAAACATATGAATCGGTGTCTTTCAAGGAAGAGCACCATGAGAAATTTTAAAAACAAAGCGGTGCATCATTTAGAATTCCCTAAAATAGGCATGTAATTGATTTATCCCCGTATTGATACATTCCACTTAATTGAACACACCACTAACTTTACATTATATAAAATTTAACGTTGCGGTGAAAATATTTTAACCAAATGCATCGTTTTTTTCTAAAAAACCACACCAAAACATATATTGACTGATTTGACATAGAGAGGCGTCTCATTGAACTCCTTGTTCCTGGTGCTCTATACTTTAAAATGAACTGATGAACAAAACGTCGGTGCTCCAAAATCACGATAACACTGGTGCGTTAATAGTAACACATCACACCACTTTGATTGCTATAAAAAAATTTAACCTAGAATTTCCCATAGGTCCAACAAACACACTAGTTAAATAAATATTACGACACCGGGCAAAAATTTTCACAATCCACCATCGTGTTGTGTCTTATTCGACATACCACTAAAATACGTGGAAGTGTGATAATAAGCGTGTAGCACCGAAGCATAAATGATAACAATATACATTCAATATATTTTAAAAAACAATCATAGCGATGTATCTTCTATAAGGCCATATTTACAGTGTTAGTAAGACAATGCAATGCTAAGCAACATGTTGATGCTTTGGTAAAAATGACGCGTCAGTGCTTTGAATTTAAAAAATTTCACTGTTAATTTTGTGCACCATAAAGTGAATCTGCGTGTTCATATTATCACATCACACTGCTTAAGTTGCAATTAAACAATTTAACCTAGAGGTGCCTTTAGGTTAAAAAAATGCATCGGTGCAGTAAAGAGCATGACACTGGGCTGATTATTTCATAATTTAATGGTGCAGTGCATCTTATGGACATGCCACCAAACATATGTGGTGGTGAAACAAGAAATGTGGTTCATCGGTTCATGTTGGTAACAACACCACTTATCAGTGTTGTTTATTTGATATAGAGCACTGGAGGCGTGACATAGGATTTGTTTTAGGTGCACCGGTTATTTTTTAGATTTTTTTGCAAGAAAGGAGAAGAATTTTATATTTTTTATATAGAAGTTATTTTTATATGTATGTGTTTTATAATTTCAATTTATCTTACCTATATATATAGGGGGAGAAACATCAACAACAACAGGTTGAGACACACACACATTTGTGCATGAGTGGGAGGTAATGAAGACATTAAGAGAGTTTTTCCCTTGCCCTATTTCAGAGAACACACATACCCTCGTAATGGATGTTGTCCTCCTATAGTTTTATCAAGAGGGTACATCCCTCGGGTGGAACTCTTCATTGTCACAGTAGTTGATTCATCATTTGGATGGTGGATGAGAAGGGTTCAGGGATGGTCCCAATATGTGGTATCATCCCACAGAGGAGGATTTTTATTACATCAATGGGTTTTCTAATAGGGGGGAGGCATTTTCCTAGTTCCTTGAGCTACTGAAGGGTGTTGTAGGAGAGACCCAACTGGCATATGTGAAGAGATATGTCCATCTGGACATTTATTCCTCTTCATAGTTCTAGGTTCCTAGTGGTCAGCTACAAATATGCTCATTTGATAGAGAGGAGGTTAGGTTTTTGAGTCTTATTATCTCCAAATTATCATACTATAGCTCTGATGGAAAACACATTATTTATCTATGTTGCATTATGTATATAGTCTATTGTAGATGCCTTGATTGATTAGGTGGTTGAATATTTTTTCATAAATTTTTGTTTTGCAATATATCACCGTCACATTGTTTTACATGGGATGAGATTCTTCCCATTCGTGTCAGAGTTATTTACACTATTTTTGAGAGGGTTCATCCCACTCGACTAGTAGTATACCACTTTCCTTCTATGCCTATGCTTCATGTGCCTATGCACATGTGGGAGTAATTATTTCTCGAGAAGGGCTAGCTTGAGTTTTCAATGACCCCTGTCGATAGGGATGTGCGTGATTATTGACTAGTGAGTAAAATCGTGTCCTCGATATTGTACAATACTCATACATGGGGATGGATTAGAGAGGATGTAAAAAAATTATATTTATAACAGTCGAGACGCCAGATGAGAGAGGTAATAATATTGTTATCTTTTGATAAATCTAGTTGCATATTTTTTGTCTTATTTATTGTACATGTAATTTATTATAACATTTTGCTTCAATTGTCTTTTTATTATCTATTGTTTTGAAAATATTGGAACATATGTTGGGGATGATCCTCCCCAACAGGATGAGGAGATGGAGGAGGAAGAGGACCAACCTCTAGTATAGAGACCCTACATGCTACACAGGCTGGATCAAAGAGTTTAGATAGAGGTGGCAGATCAACTATGCGGTGTCATGACTAGTCATGGAGTGATACCTGCACTGGTTAGAGACATATTATGGGTAAAATATATCTCTATGATATGGAGGATCCTTCCTCATGAAATGATGTTGTTGATGCATAATATTGTCGATGTTTTCAACCTCATTGAGATATTCAGGGGTCACGGTCATGATCCTACTCCATCTGGTTCATCAGTAAACCCTCCATATCCTCTACTCCACCACATGGTTCCCCTCCTCCTCTTTCTTCTCCTCCACATGATTTGGCTACATAATCCATTGATCCTCCTTCTTCCCCTCTACATGTGTCTAAAACTACATCCACGTCTGATACTCCTCCTTTTTTTGACCCAAAAGAGAATTAATTCTTTCACAAATATTCCCTTGTATATTTCTACACTTTGAAAATGTTTTTTTTTGTCACAGGTTCATGAGTCAATTTCATTCTTTTTCCGAAATTATTCCTCCTCCAAAATGCACCTTTATATTATGTTGTATCCATTTTACACCCATACTAAAATCATTTTGAGTTTCTCGCATGCTCATCACATATTCTCTTTCAATTCCAAAGCTCCAGAGTTTCCAAAATGCACTACCATGTTCCATCGTCCTCATTTCACACCATACTTAGAAAAAAAATTCAAACGATCATCATAGTTATAAGCCACTCTCTCAATTCACTTGATTATCACTATGAATAATTCATCTAACCAATTCATGATACTTAGTCATTTTCTTATACTTCATTTCTCTCTTGATATTTCAATACTTAGTCAATTTTCAAACTTCACCGTGGGTTTGGGCAATATCATATTTCTTCAAAATCCCCCCCTACATTTGACTGATCCAGTCTTGTTACTTACTCATTTCTTAAGATTTCATCATGGTTCGGTGGGTTCGAGCTCACTCAACCATCGCTTCACTTACATCCGACCCTCCACTTCCCCATGGTAACTCATGTCTCATCTTGTCACTCTCCCCTAAGTACATTTAATATAGATCTTACACAAAATAACAATGCTAAATAATTAAAAGTTCGTTATTAATGGTGATATTCTCGAGACTATGCATCATCAATTCAAATTTAATTCATATGAAGAACTTCAAGGTATATTATGTAAAAATTTTACTTTGGTATTAACATTCTAAATTGATTGTATAGTAATCTTTCAACTTAGTAAGCATGAAATATATAATAAAGGAGAGATTCCACGGACATACCATCAATACATTTGGAAAAGAATACCATAAATTCCAGTGGTCAAGAGCCTACAGATATTATTTGACACTATCACTTCCTCAGAGAAGTTCTAATCATATTTGTACGACCGATATTGCTTCAACAAGTTGTGTTCTAGAGGTGTTCAACTGCAAATACCTAATTTCTTGGTGTATATATAAGTTTGATAAGAACCAACAGATAATTTAGCTTCAGGGTGAATCCCCAATTTCTTTAACTCCTTCTATCTTAGAAATAATGCTTAGAATTCTAGAGCCAACAAATTATTTCAAAGGGGACGAAGATAAATAGTTCTTGAATGCGTGAAATGGTAGATTCGAGCTCTTGCAAGAGTATGTTTAAGATCTGGCCATGATGCCATAAGACATATCATATATCCAGGCTAGTTTTCTAAGGAACCCCTACCGATAAATGGCATGGTTGTTCACCAGGGAGGTTGGACAAGAATCCACTGCTAACATCCCTCATCTGGCTCTATTCCTGTATTTATCCATTCATGAGAAAACAATTTTGGATTGGGTGAAGATTATTTCTGGAAAACTATCTTTTCAATTAACAAAATTTAGAAAGAGTAATAAATTCTATATGTCCTCATATTTAATCTTTGCTATCACATATTGTCATGTTTTTAAAGGTATGCATTTACCAAAACATGTTAATCACAAAATTGACCCAGTTCATACATGGTACCCAGCCTTATGGAAACAAAAGGTTATGTACCACTTTTACAAAGTGAATAATTCATTTCTCTCTCCTTTTAAGAGGTGTTTTTTTGGACCAAGTACTTCAATATTGTCTTTAGAAGAAGGAACATTTCTAGATAAAAGAGGAAGTTTCAAAGAAATGGAACATTTTAGCATCATAAGAGTTTATTGTTGCAAAGAAAGACCTTCATACCTCCCATATTACATGTCACATAAAATTTTTGTAGTATAAGTGTGTAGACAAAATAGATTTTGGGCTCATTTCTTCCTTGAAAAAAGGAAAAGGCTATTTATCATTTTTCCTCGGAGGATTGGAGAAATAACATTGAAAAGTTTTACAAACATTGATGAATTTTTGGTTCAACTTAACCAATTAAATTTAAATCTAGCATATTGACCGCAATGCGGCCCCTTCACCACCCGCAGGTCGGAGGGTCCATGCGCTCCCACAGGATCTTATCCTCTTTTCGGCCCGAAGAACTTCTAAGGTTCTTCTATTTCCCTTCCAGGAAACCTGCACCCATAGTTCCCTTCGCGCGATCCCCCTTTCTTGATTTTATCGGGGAATCAGAACTTGTCACTTCGCGAGTTCAAAGGTCAGTGGTCGAGTGTGAATTTTGCGAGTCCTCGAACGTCGATATTAGTCAACACTGACCTCGCCCTTCTCCTATCATGACTTCGCCTATCGCGACTTCGCTACTCGCGACACCAACCACTCGGTTCTCCAACTCCCGATATCCGATGTGCCAAAACGTTGATGCGCACATGAGTTGACTTTCAACGTTCAGTCACCTCTGTCAGGAATTTAGGGTTCATGGTCTCGCGAAACCTATTGTCCGAGTTTCGGGACTTCTCGCTGCGAGATCCCGATATGATATGCCACCTGTTCTCCAATCGCCAATCCAGCTGTGGTCCACACTATTCACTCACCCATCGAAATATCACATATCACAACCTCGCGACTTTCGTTGCGAAGATTTGGAGTCTTGACTCACGAACTCCCAAGATGTCGATCCACGAGTAGATCCAATGGTCTTCGTGATCCTGATCAACGACCCTGCCCTTCCTTATCTTAGAACCTATTGATACCTTCGCTGTATCTTCCCTGTTTCTCTGTGAGATCTGACGACTCACAGGATGTCGCGAATTCTCCTTGGAGAATTTCGACCGTTCTTCCTTCCTTTGGGAATTCTACGAAATAGCCCAATGTTCATTCACAGAACTTGTTCCCCTACGCGTAACTTACGATGCTTCTTTCCAACCTTAGGGAAACATTTCCTTTCCTTTTCCTTCAATGAATTTGAAGGCCTATCCCTCCTGAACTTATCTCATGACCCTCGAATTCTCAGAAAGAAAACTGCTTTTCACGCATTCCTTGTAGCAAATCTCCAACAATGTCTAAGTGTTGAAGTCTCTTGACTCTGCGCACTCCTGCAGCAACAGTCTTCAATACCCTTTCTTAGAATCAAAACTATGAGTCTTGGCTTGGCCTATGCACTCCTTTCACGGCACCTCTGTGTCCACTACACTTCTGAGATGAATGGTAACAAAAGTTATCTCTAATTGAACCCTTCCGTCAACGCACTCCTTGCGGACAATTCGACTGTACTCCTTGCAGGAATCCTCTGGCTCTGATAGAGAAACAATTGAAACTCATTCACACTTCCTCTCAGATTCCAACTCCACCATGAAATCATATACACAGCATATAAAAGTAAATGTATGACAAGAAGCAAACATCCATGAGCATAACATCAGTACACAGAGAAACAACACCAACCATGAAATTGAATCAAAAGCTCTTTCTATTAATTCAATGTCTGTACATGGGTGTTCTTCATACAATTATCTACATGCTCATCTCTCTCCCTACTTCAATAATAATATAATGTACAAAGGAGGGTGTCTATATCCATTTTTCCTCTCGAACTCTAAAACTATCAATTCTAGAATTAAATTCCTAGCTACCTGCATTAACTATATTAAATGTCGACTATCTACTAAGGACAAGAGCTTAAAGGCTCAAGGTCCAAATACAATATACAAGTTCGCTTCATTAAATCTCCTCATTAATGTTTGTGTAATAGTTTCAAGGTGAAATACAAAAAGAAATTATGCTGGCTTGTCCAGCTGGTTTCCGCTTCCACGCGGGCTCGCTTGATGTGTTGGCGATGCTCCTGCATCATACTCCTCGACTTGAAAAATTTCATGGGATCCTGTCCATGAGCTCCTGCACGGTCTATCCATGCTTCTGTATTACTGCTTCAGTCTCCCAACTGGCATCTTCCACTAGGTGATTCTTCCATTTGACCATATACTCAAAATACTGCTTTTGCCTGGTCTTCTTACCCACTCTCTTGTCAAGTATTCCTTCCATCTGCGGATTCTCTGCAATTGGCAATTGATTCACCCACTGGATCACTGGTTCCTCAGTTCTATTCTCTACTTCTCCAGCCCTATATGGGTATAAATCTACAATATTGAATATTGGATATATTCCGATGCCATCCGGCAACTCAATCTCATAAGCATTTTCTCCAAATTTTCTCAAGACCCTGCATGGTCTAATTTTCTTCATTTTCAATTTGTTGTATGTTCCTCTCGGGAACCTTTCTTTCCTCAAGTGTGCCAGAACTAGATCACCAACCTCAAAATGAAGTTGTCTCCGATGCTGATCTGCTCTGCGCTTATACTCCTGATTCGATTTCAGCAATCGCTCCTTCACCATACAGTGAAGTTCTTTCATTGCCTCAGCAAATTCCTCTGCACTAGCACTGCTAGTAGTAGTCCGTTCTGAATCCCTCAGTTCAGATACTCCTCTTGGTTGTATCCCATATACAACCTAAAATGGACTTTTCCCTATACTCATGTTCACTGAGTCATTGTATGCAAACTCTGTTTGTGGCAATGTGTGGTCCCAACTGCTGTGGTGCTCTGTCACCAAGCTTCTCAGCAAGTTTCCCAGACTTCTGTTGACCAGCTCTGTCTATCCATCCATCTGAGGATGATAAGTAGAACTAAACGCCAAGTTAGTTCCTAGCTTCTTCCATAGTGTTCTCCAAAAATTCCCATTGAATTTGGTGTCCCTGTTCGAAACTATACTTTTTGGCAATCCATGAAGTCGAATGACCTCTTTGAAAAAAAAAATTTCTATGTGAGTCGCATCGATGGTTTTCTGGCATGGTATGAAGTGTTCCATCTTAGAAAACCTGTCCATGACCACAAAGATGGAATCAACACCCCTTTGTGTCCTCGGCAATCCTAATACAAAATCCATGCTAATCGCCTCGCATGGCCTCTCTGGTATGGGCAATGGCTGATAAAAACCTGCATTCTGTTTCCTCCCCTTCAAATGCTAGCAAACTCTACACCTGTCTACAAATCTCTTGACTTCTGACCGCATCCCTGGCCAAAAGTATGATTCGCTCAGCTTTGCAAATGTTTTGTCGTGGCCAAAATGTCCTGCCAATCCTCCACTGTGTTTTTCTTTTAACAGATTCTGCCTCATGGAGCATCTCGGAATACATAATTGATTTCCTTTGAACAACAATCCTTCCTGGATCATATAATCTATCCAAGGGCTTCTATCTCTGAGAAATGGATTCTCAGCTGCTTCATACGCTTCTGCAAAATCTGCATCTCCTGCGTACATGTCCCGAAGATTTTCAAAACCCAATGTTTTGACTCTGAACTCCTGCAACAACAAACATTTCCTGCTCAAAGCATCATCCACTTTGTTAGTAGTACCTGAAATGTGTTTAATCACAAATGTGAAATTCTGCATATATTCTACCCATTTTGCATGTTTCTGATTCAACTTCTCCTGTTGAGTCAAACTGTAATGCATGATTATCACTATACAAAACAAATTCTTTCGGAACCAAGTAATGCCTCCACTTCTTCAGCACCTGTATGATAGCATAAAATTATTTATCATACGTGGAGTATTTCAATTTCGCCTCATCCATATTTTCACTGAAATATGCAACCGGCCTGTCTTCCTGACTCAAGACTGCTCCTATGGCAAACCCACTTGCGTCACATTTCACCTGAAATGTTTTCTGGAAATTTGGAAACACCAACACTGGTTCCTCCGTGATTTTCCGCTTCAACAGATTGAAGCTCTTTTCAGCCTCTGTTGTCCAGTGAAAAGACGTATGCCGCTTCTTCACTATATCCATCATCGCTGCGCTAATCCCACTGAAATTCCTAATGAACTTTCGGTAGAAACTAGCTAAACCATGAAAACTTCTCACCTCGAAAATATTTCTCGGTGATGGCCAATTCTTGATCACTTCTACCTTATCTGGATCCATCCTCAACTAATTAGCTGAAATAACAAAACCCAAGTAAATGAGCTTTGTCTTCATAAATGAGGACTTCTTCATATTAATCAACAACTTCTCCTGCTATAGCTTTTTCATTACTATGGCCAAATGCTTCAGGTGTTCAGCCACTGACTTACTGTAAATCAATATGTCATCCAAATAAACAATGACAAATTTTCTGATGAATCCCCTTAGGACTTCATTCATCAACCTCATAAAAGTACTTGGCGCATTCGTCAAACCAAATGGCATGACTAGCCATTCATACAATCCTTCATTTGTCTTGAAGGTTGTCTTCCACTCATCGCCTTCCCTCATGCGAATCTGATGATATCCGCTCTTCAAATCTATCTTTGAAAAATACCTTGCCCCACTTAGGCAATCCATCAGATCATCCATTCTCGGTAGTGGAAACCTGTACCTGATGGTTATCTTATTGATCGCTCTTGAATCGGTGCACATCCTCCAGCCTCCGTCTTTCTTCGGACTGAGCACTGTTGGAACAACACATGGACTCAAACTTTCCCTGATCAACCCTTTGTCCAATAACTCCTGGACCTGCTTCTTGACCTCTTCATTTTCTTGCAGCGTCAGCCTGTATGCGGCTTTATTCGGAAAACTAGCTCCTGGTATGAGGTCTATATGATGACTCACACTCCTCATCGGTGGCAACGAACAAGGTAATTCATCCACTATGATGTCAATGAACTCCTCCAGCAGTTCCTGAACCTTAACTGGTAAATCATCCACTCTTGTGCTAGTCAGAACAATTCTTGGCTTCCTGACCACAAAGAATTGTGGATCTTCTTTCTTCTTAACCTCTGTAAGAAGCTCCTTCCCACTCATGAGAAGTACTATGTTTCTTACTTCCGACTTCACCTCTTTATCCTTTATCGGAAGCAACATATGGGTTCTCCCATTTTTCTCCAGGGTATATGTGTTCATTCTCCCGTCATAAATCACATTTCTGTCATATTGCCATGGTCTACCCAACAATAAATGACATACATCCATGGGAATAACATCACATAGGATCTTATCATTATATCCACCTATCTTCAATTCAACCAAGCATTGTTTAGTAACAGTTACCTGGTGTCCTTTCTGTAGCCATGAAACTCTGTATGGGCTTGGATGATCAGTCGTCTCCAGCTCCAATTTCTCTACCATCTCTATAGATACGAGATTATACGTGCTACCATTGTCAACAATGACCTTGCATACCCTGTCCTTGGTCTTGTAAGTTGTTCTGAAAAGTTTGGTCCTTTGAACCGAACTCTCCACCTCCTTCTCAGGTGTCAAAAGGACTTTTCGCATCATAAGCGATCTTCCGCCTTCAACGTTTTCTGCTTCAACATCCCGCCTCTGCGCTTCGATGATGTGAGCTTCTCCAATGTCCTTCTTTTTCTCTGGACACTCATAAGACTTGTGCCCATTCTTTCCACATGTGAAACATGTGATTACTCCACCTCTTCCTCTTCCTCTTCCTCTGGTATGAGGAAAAGTATTTCCATCAGCATATCCTCTGCTTTGCTCTGTATGTTGTCCTCTCTGTTCAACATGTGGCCCTCGCTATGAGGTTCCACCTCTTTCAACTTTACCCTGAGGTTTCTTCCACTCCTCCTTGGGCTTCTGATATTTTTCCTAGGCAACTGCCTTACTTCTGGGTTGGCTTCTGCCTTGACCTCTCTGTCCCTGCTTTCGGCTCAGCTTCTCCTCAGCTTTCAGAGCCAATTGGTAAGCATCTTCCACTGTTCGGATGGTTAGAATGCTTAATTCATCTTGAATGTCATATCTCAGACCATTCAGGTATCTAGCAACCTTCTCATCATCGCTCTCCCGATGACCTGCTCTGATCTTCAGTCGATAGAATTCTTTAGTGTATTCTTTCACTGTCATCAGCTTCTGTCTCAGGTTCTGCATTCTCTTGAACAGAGAAATTTGGTAATCTCTTGGGATGAACTTCTCCTTCATCTTCACAATCATTCGATCCCAACTCTTGATCTTCTACTTGCCTTTACAACATCTATCATCTTGTAGCTCATCCCACCATAAGGCTACATGTCCTTTCAAGTGCATGACAACATGCTTGACTTTCTTATCTTCTTCGATATCTTCATAATCGAAGTAGGTGTCTAGAGCTCTAATCCAATCTAGTAGCTCCTCTGCATTCAAGTTTCCCTTGTAAACTGGAATGTCCATCTTTGCCTTTGTGCCCATCCTGGCAATGGCTTTGATCAAACGCTCGGTTGATGCATCTTTAGCTGCAACCTCCTCTTCGCATTCAACCTCTATCCCGCTGTCGAAATCACTCATATCCCCTACACCAGTTGTGCGTCTCTGAGTTGTCTCCATGTCTTCAAGCCTTGCTCGGAGATTTCTCATCTGCCTTTCCATTTTTGGATTTGCTACTGGCCTGCCTCTTCTCCTCACCTCCCTATCTTCTGGATCAGGTGACTTCCTTTCTCTCCTCGGCGGCATGCTGAATCCTCTTCTTCTCTGCTACAGAAAGAAAAGAAAATATTCCTGCTCTGATACCACTTGATCGCAACAGAGCCCCTTCACCACCCCCAGGTCGAAAGGTCCACGTGCTCCCACAGGATCTTCTCCTCTTTTCGGCCCGAAGAACTTATAAGGTTCTTCTATTTCCCTGTCAAGAAATATGCACCCCACAGTTCTCTTCACGCGATCCCCCTTTCTTGATATTATCGGGGAATCGAAACTCATGACTTCGCGAGTTCAAAGGCCAGTGGTTGAGTGTGAATTTTGCGAGTCCCCGAACACCGATATCAGTCAATGCTGACCTCGCCCTTCTCCTATCGTGACTTCGCTACTCATGACACCAACCACTCGTTTCTCCAACTCCCTATATCTGATGCACCGAAACACCGATGCGCACGTGAGTTGACTTTCAACATTTAGTCACCTCTGTCGGGAATTCGGGGTTCACGGTCTCGCAAAACCTGTTGCCCAAGTTTCGGGACTTCTCGTTGCGAGATCCCGATATGATATGCCACCTATTCTCCACTCGCCAATCCAGTTGTGGTCCACACTATTCACTCACCCGTCGAAATATCACGTATCGCAACCTCGCAACTTCCGTTGCGAAGATTTGGAGTCTCGACTCACGAACTCTCGAGATGCCAATCCACGAGTAGATCCAACGGTCTTCGTGAGCCTGATCAACAACCTTGCCCTTCCTGAGATTAGAACCTCTTGATACCTTCGTTGTATCTTCCCTGCTTCTCTGTGAGATCTGACGACTCACAGGATGTCACGAATTCTCCTCTGAGAATTCCGACCGTTCTTCCTTCCTTTGGGAATTCTACGAAATAGCCCAATGTTCCTTCACGGAACTTGTTCCCCTGCACGTAACTTACGATGCTTCTTGCCAACCTTAGGGCACAATTTCCTTACCTTGTCCTTCAATGAAGTTGAAGGCCTATCCCTCCTGAACTTATCTCATGACCCTCGAATTCTCAAAAAGAAAACCCCTTTGCACGCATTCCTTGCGGCAAATCTCCAACAATGTCTAAGTGTTGAAGTCTCTTGACTCTGTGCACTCCTGCAGCAGTAGTCTTCAACACCCTTGCTCAGAATCACAACTCTGAGTCTTGGCTTGGCCTGCGCAATCCTTGCACGGCACCTCTGTGTCCACTACACTTCTGAGATGAATGGTAACAAAAGTTATCTCTAATTGAACCCTTCCGTCAATGCACTCCTTGCAGACAATTCGACTGCACTCCTTGCAGGAATCCTCTGGCTCCGATAAAGAAACAATTGAAACTCATTCACACTTCCTCTTAGATTCCAACTCCACCATGAAATCAGATACATAGCATATAAAAGCAAATGTATGACAGGAAGCAAACATCCATGAGCATAACATCAATACACAGAGAAACAACACCAACCATGAAATTGAATCAAAAACTCTTTCTATTAATTCAATATCTGTACATGGGTGTTCTTCATACAATTCTCTGCATGCTCATCTCTCTCCCTGCTTCAATAATAATATAATGTACAAAGGAGGGTGTCTATATCCATTTTCCCTCTCGAACTCTAAAACTATCAATTCTAGAATTAAATTCCTAGCTACCTGCATTAACTATATTAAATGCCGACTATCTACTAAGGACGAGAGATTAAAGTCTCAAGGTCCAAATACAATATACAAGTGCGCTTCATTAAATTTCCTCATTAATGTTTGCGTAATAGTTTCAAGGTGAAATACAAAAAGAAATTATGCTGGCTTGTCCAACTGGTTTCCACTTCCACGTGGGCTCGCTTGATGTGCTGGCGATGCTCCTGCATCACATATCAAGTCAAAGGGTTCAACCCTAATCAGATATTCATGAACAATATGATTTTGTTGGGTTACAATGTGGCATTTTCAAATACATTTTATTTGGAGAAGAGGAAGGCGATAGCTAGAATTTTTAGGCACTTACTATTGAAAGAAATCAAGAAGGAACTAAAATTGTGGTCAACTCCAATGAACAAAATTGACATCATGGAAAAAATGTAAACGAAATGAGTACATGGTATCCTAATGTTTCAAAAAAAAAGTGGCCCGTCAAAACAAAGATCCCAACCTACAACTCAAGTGAAAAATAAATTCTCAATTGACAATTCTAATGATGGAGGTGACCATAGCCCTCCTAGGGTAAGTCTTGAAAAAACCCAGAAGCTTATAGTAATGAGTAAAAGGAAAAGGAAAACAAATAAGGAAGGAACAAATGATGTCGCACATGGAGACAAAATCGCTCTTGAAGACATGGACTTGGATGTAAATATTGAGGACATAGAATTCCCCGATGAGGAATAAAAAGTGAAAGAAAGTAGAGAAGTTGCAATAGAACTAGTCACACAATAAATAATTATACTTGAGGAGGGATCAATGACCTTGGATAGTGCTCTATTTTATAAAGGTTCAAATAAATTAGTTTTTGAGAAAATTAATGCAAGAAATAAAAAATTTCAAAGAAAGATGAGCTTGGAACTTGACCTAAATGGATTCCCACCATGTAAAATAATACATATCCATGAATCCATGGGAAACTAAATAAATATTTCATTTAAATATATGGGGAGTAAAAATTCTACTCTTAAATATAGGATTAGAGAATTGGAGATTTCCGTAATGACCCCACCCATATTTTCTATCCCAATTGCTACAATACAACCATGGAAAATGCTTGACTAAATGCCACATTTTAGCTCTAAATTAAGATTTACATCGAGCTTACTTGTTGCATTTAGAATATATGTTGGAAAATATATTGAAAAGAGAATGTCTCTAATTCTTGAGACATAGAAACTAGCTAATAGTTTCATTTGCTTGACATAAAAAATGATGAATTTGAATCAGTTCCTTCAAGATGATTTGGAAAATTATGAGGAGTTTTATAAAGGGGAAATTACTACCTTTTTTTTAATTAAATTTTCAAGTATGAGTGAGCTTAAAAGAAAATAAGAAGACCTTGAATCCCTGGTTTTCATAAAACAATTAAAAGCATGTTGGATTAAAAGAATACAATCTATAAAAAAAATATTGGTCAATTTTGACATTGTAAGTGTCAAAAGGGGGGACTCTTATCTAAAGTTAATTGAGTTGGATTTAGCTGGAACAACCAGAGAATTTGATGACCTAAAGTTAAATTTAATTTCCATATTTACGTCCAATGAGCAGTTTGAAGAAAAATTGGAGTCACTAAAATCCGCATTGGCTGAGAGATTCAATAGTTTAACAAAGTATTTAGAGTTTGAATTAGAAAGTTGGTTAGTAAATTATGTAAACAAGAATGAATATATAAAAGATACATTGCATCAAATTTCCATTGACTACCTATAGATAGAGGATTCATTATTTGATATAAGGGTAAGGAAACAACTAACTATTGCACAGATGAGGGATTATATTGAAAATTGGTTAAAGAATAATTTAATCAAAATAACAGAAAAAAGATCAAGAAAAGACAGTTACAACTAGTCAAAGAATACAAACAAAGAAGAATATAAAATGAAACTCAACCAACAGATAACGAGAGAGATAAATCCATCATAGTCCATCCATGTTCCATTTTATTTTAGAATCCATGAGAGCCCATCCCAATCCATTTGGACAAATGTAAACTTTAATTTTACTTTTAAGCAAAATATTGTTATTTTTGAAAATCTTAGAGAACTATTTTGGGGTGAAACTTTAATTACATATTGAACTCTAAGTTTATTGAGCATTAAATGTTTGAAGTTCACCTACGAAATTCTCTCTTATTTTGAATGAAATACTCTTTTAAAGTTCTCTCAGTTGCAGACTCGTATCTTTATGTCTTATGAATGTGATCAAAATTTATGATGATATGATGGATGTGAGGAATGATTTATTTTCATCATATGGTTTTTCTCCTCTATACAATATCATGTAAATATTATATTTTAGTCTTTGAAATATTCATTGTCCTTTTCTCATGAATTTTCTTTGAGAACATATTATTTTTAAATTAGTAGTCTTTTTCATATTTTATTTGAGTGATAGAGATTGGGGTTTGCTATTTAGTATTCCATTATTTTAAATACTTAATTCAAGAATATCTAGTATATCTTTCAAATTTTAATAGAGGAGTAACAACTCTATAAAAACACAGGGAGATTTTATCCTCGTGAGGTTATTGTCTGGATCTTGAGAAGTCTAAACATCAACATTTTTGGTGACCATATTGGGGAAGAATGAAAGGTTGGTTTCATAGACCATAATTCTCATGACTCAACCTGAACCTAACCAACCTTAGTTACAATTTGGACTAAAAAATAAAACAATTGGTATGCATCAATTGTACGATTTGGCACTAACAACAACAAGGAGCCTATAAGAGCTCAAAAGATTGTAGGAGACACTCACCCACGAAGAATAAAGATAAATTTTGAGAATACAAAAAAGAAGGGTTTGAAATCAATACGAATCTCTAATATTATAAAGGACCAATAACGAGAAGCAAGAGTAAAAAACATTAATTTCCTGATGTTGGTGAAAGTTATAGAACAAAGATAATAAGAACCCTAATCATGGGCAATAGAGAAGATAGTAATGAGATCCCTGAGAATGGAGAATAAAAAATAAAGAGTCCCAAGAAAAAGGGTTAGGTCTATCCCTCTTAATTTGCAAGGGGAACAACATCCATTACCAACCCTTCCCCAAGGCGTTATGCTAGTTTTCTCAGGAGATGGAAGGATATGTTTGAAGAGACATCCATACCAATTATTTATACTTTGTGATATCCATTTAATAGAACATTATTATGTCATGGTTAGAGTATTCTTGCAAACTTTGACAGGAAGATCCTATAAGTGGTACCTCTCTCTTCCTTCTCAATCAATTTCATTATGTGATGATTTGGAGAAAATGTTCATGACTATGTATGCATCCCCAGTTGCATACCATACATTAATCACACATTTCATTCAAATTCATTTGAAAAAGGGTGAAATAATCAAAGACTTTAATTTACAATTTTTAAAGACATTGAATCAGATTTCAGAGGAGAAACAACCCAATTCTCTTGTTATCTTTGGTTGTTATAAGAATGAAATGCCCTCAAATGTAAATTATTCCATCATATCCTCATGAATAAAAAACTTAGATAAAGTTATTCACAAAGAAATGGATATGGATGAATTTATGCTAGAAACAAATTTTGATCCTGAGATCATCCTCGAGAAAGTTCAAAGGAAAGTAAACACACTCGAGATATCAATTCAAGGGCCATCAACCTCAAGGAATGTTGAAAATGATGGAGTCGGTGGAGGAATCCTCCAAGGGGTTATATCTAATGTAAGAAATCATCTAGCCACAACTCAAGAAACAAGGAAAGGAATGGAAATATCTCAAATGAACAGAACCATTCGACAAAAGTAGAACGAGCTAACAAGGTTGAGAAGAGATGAAAATCTCATCCCTACAAATCAAAATCCAAGAATGTTTGTCTAGGAACAAAGAAGAAACCCTATTTAGGAAAAAAAATGTGAAATGATAGAGATGACATAAATGAGGAGCATAGACTAATAGAACCTAGAGTGTCAAACCTTAATGTTGTGGTGTTGGAAAAAGTTCTTGAAGGATAAAATTTTGAGATTTTTGATCAAGAAGAAGACATCATCCAAGATGAAATTCTAGAGTCAGTGTAGATAGATGAAGGTGAGTCATCCTTTTATATTTTTTATGAAAATAAGAGAATGAAATTTTTCAATAAAATGTTGTACAAATGAGAGCACGAGTGAATAGATTCAAAACAAAAAGAAGCATATGAAAAATAAAATATAAAAGTAAATTCTATAGAGGCAACAAAGAAACAAACAATTTCTAGTTAGTTAAAGAATCCACGACAAAAAACTATAACGTGATTGATGATTGACCAAGTTAAGAATTACTTTTCCCTTCATGGAAGTGGTAAAAATTCCACAAGAAAGGGAAACAATTTTAAATATTCTTAATGAACCAAGCACTAGAATAGAAGTTGTTTAAATACCCCTCTGTTATGACAACTAAAAGTGATGTGAAAACAATAGATATTTTTTTTTTGCATTAGGAAATTAACGTCAACACAATATTCATAGAAACACATAATCAACACGACATCATAATTAAAATAATTGCATGCGACACATCACCATAATTAATAATGACACAATACAATGCATTAATATAATGATAGTGACACTTGATCAACACATAAACATGAATAGCGACATAGTTCCACACATCACAATCAACTGAAGAAATTATAGATAATGATCAACCATATCATTGAAAATTAAATAACTACTTGACCAATCTACCCTGCATGGTTAGGACCTCCAGGACACATAAGCAACGCTCAAGCCCAGGATTCATCCGATTGATTTTGACCATTTAAGGTGTCAGGGCTTGTGACTGTTCTGAGGAGAAAGGAGGTGTCTAAATCCCACTAAGCCAATCATAACTCATAACTCCAGTCTAGATTATCAATCATACACTAACATTACCACATGGCGCAAGAGAATATAACTACTAAACAATCATACACCAACTTTATTTGATGGCACAAGAGTAAGCAAATTCTAAAACAATCATACATCCAAATAATTAATAGCGCAAGAGTAGTCGTCTTCTTTATTTTCATCGTGCAAAGTAAAAAAAATTCTATCTTCAAGGCACAAGTAATCTAATCACTTAATTAATCACATATCAAGATTATTTCAAGGTGCGCAAGTAATCCAAGTACTTAATTAATCACACATTAACACTATTTAGTGGTGCAAGAGTAATATATTACAAAACATACATTTGACACAATTTTTCCTATGAAACATGTCATCAATAGCCCAACTACAATTTACATACATCAATTACAGATGTGATTACTACCTATGGAACATGAAAAAATAAGGTAAGAAGAGAACAACATGACAAGTTACAAGTCTCTTAAGGAGCTAAGAATACAAGGGTTCAGTCACAAAAAATCCTCCTTGACCCCACATCCAAGTATATAGTAAACCTTAGGCCACCTATAAGTAAAGGAGGTTATAATTTCTTTCCTTTAACCTATGACATTCTTCAAAGTGTGTAAAATACAAGCATGCAAGTACCTTTTCCATTTATACCAAATTTTTCCTTGAATGTGATAAGATAATAAATTAACTCAGATATTGGCTAGCCAAGGGATTATGCACTCTAGCAATTCAAGAACAACCATTCGGGGTAAGCCCACAAGAACAAGCATTGGGTTAGGGTAAATATATTTACAAGAGACATTATAAGGTTGAAACAAGCGTAAGTCTAAAATAATTCCTCTACTTAAATTGGCATTATTAAATGATCTATTTTTATGCTAGATTAATTCCAACCTAGTTATCAAGAAAAACATGGGGAAAGGGGGTTGGGTCCAATATACACCTACATAAATTGAGAGCTAGTACTTGGGTCCTAATACAAGTTATCAATAATGAGTGTATAGTGGATAATTACTTGTAGAATTATTATAGGAGTTAAAAGATCCATCCTTATGCTAGTTGTAAAAATGAAGGGTAATTTTAATTCCTTTACAATGCATCATGGATTAATCACTAAGTCTTACACTATTATCTTCTAACATCAACCAAAATCATAATAGAGGATAGACATTGTTTTCTAAGATGGAGTAAAGTGTGAAGCTGAGATTGATTCTCTTGCGCCCGAAATATGTCAAAACGAGCCCGATTTCCTTTTAAGAATGAAGAGGGAGGAGGGGTTGCACTTGCATCCAAGAAAATAACATAGCATCTTGTCCACAATATCGCACGAAGGATCAAATACTTACACATAAAAATTCAGTTTGTAAAATTAGTGTGCTAATCCATGTGATCATGATGGTTTGGTATTAGCATGGACTTTGCAATTTTCACTAAAGAAACAACACGTCTCAATCAACCGAGAACATAAAACATAAAGTTTACTTCTTTTAGAAGGGATTTTTCTCAACCCAAACTATATAACAAGCAATCTAATCAATATGATACATGAACCCGTTCACTACAACAATCACATCTTAAACAATTATAATTTAATTTAAAGTTTTGATAAGCATAACAATGGAAGTGATCAATAGATTTCACATTCAGTGTACTTATACATCTCTACTAGCAGCGTTTAATCATTTCTAGATTTATAGAAACATTCAAGGATATTTCCAAATTGAAATTAGAATTACAATCGCAGTTAATTTGGATTTCTAAATATCTCATTATACATAAAATCTTAACGCAATAACAAATCTCAACTGAAAATACCGTAACCAACGAAGAAGGATCTAAGATGAAATATGAATATGTCCTTCAACAATGGTGCTCCTTCCTTCCTCTCGCTTGCTAATCATTGAGACTTCACCGGTACCTCCTATCCAACGCTAAGGGTACTCTTATTCCCCCTTAGCCCCCTGAGCCACAAAGGTGCCACGCACACACAACCAAAAAACATTTAGCTCTCATCTTTCCTCGCAAGGTAGATCCACCACTCTCTCTCAAGATGGGTATCCCCACTCTCACAAGTAAAACCAGTAAAAATTCTGCAGCATAACTTTACCCTTAACTAGTCTCTCGTTTTTCTCATCTCTGCCATTTCTTTTATAGAATTTCCCCATAACACATCCCCACTTGCACAATTAATTCACTTTTTTATTTAAATAATTTAGAATTATTCCCCTCTTACACTTGTCACCCTTTCCCCAAGTTGCACAAGTAAATCCACATTTTATTTTAATAAAATTCAATTTCCCTTACCTCTCCTAAAATCGCTCCTTAAATCACTCCTATCTTATGCCTTTCTAAAACTCAGTTGAGTTAAAATAGGATTATTTTCTAGTTATACTAGTGTTAACTAGACTATAGATACCTTTCTATGAGTACACAATCTTTTATTCTTTGTTCCTTTCTTATCTTAAATTCCAAATTCGTATTTTCTTCACACATGTGTATTGTGTTAATTATTTAGACTTATTTCATCATTCTTAATTTATTGAATTGATTTACCTTTTTCCTACTTTATTTAATTTGTAATTTAGTTTTAGTATTCTCACCAAGCTTAGACTTAGGTTTAAATTTTAAGTAGGCTTACACATTAATTTGGGATTTAAAATTAATAATTTCGATCCTTAGTTAATTAATTACTTAATTAATCCAGCAATGTTCAAGATTTTACAAGGTTAATTATTCACTCAAAGTTTTCTAGGCCACCTATACTCATTGACTCAAATTTTATTTACGTGACATGCCCTTCAAGACACACTCCTTCCTCCAAGGGTATCACTCACCTTTGATTGGTTTTGGTAGTTTTCCAACCCCTCAAGTCAACACTCCATTCAGGCAACCTTGTGAGAGACTAAGGGATTCTAAGGAATAAAGACCCTACCTTATTGTGCTTCCCATAGAAATCTTCACGAGCGACTGTCTCAGTCTTCCCTCACGACATCATGGATCTCTCGAACTAGGTAATCGTTAACCTACAATTCAAGCCACGATAAGAGTGCTAGTAGGCTGTGACAGGGACATTGCCACACCTCTCCCTCAATATATGGTCTATGTGCATGGCCCCTTTACTCCTTATCTGATTCATATTAGCAATAATTCGTCATCCTGTATTCTTTAACAAAACACTGTCAACGATCCAGATACAATATTATAATATAATCGATCATATGTTACATATGAATAAATGAAATACTCAGACCAACACAATCCACTCCCTGACTCAATATGAAGTCCAAGGAGTTCCATTGATGCCATCGACATCCATACTCTGTCAATTATCTTGCACACTCAGGGAAACTCGTCAATAGCATATGTCAACACGCATATATCAAATAACATAAAATCATAATCCATCAACAACATCATAAGAATCCATAAGAGAAACAAATAACCATATAGTATAACCGGATCACTTGCACACAAGTGTCCTCAAAGAATAAGTAAATAAAATGTGTTCACAAGAGCGGGACGTTACAAGTCGTCGTTATAAATTCCAAGCAACAACAAAAAATTTCATCAGTTAAGCCAAGGGGTAAAGTTCCACCACTCCACATAACTATAGAAAATAATGATATTGTATTGCATAATTGTTTGGTTGATAGTGGAGAAACCAATAACATTATTCCCTTGTCAGTCATGGAGGAAATGGGGATGGGATGTAAAGAATATTATGAAACTGGGGAAATAATATATTTAATCAACTCAAGAGAGGTTCAATATTACGGCGAGATAAAATATTTTTGATTGTGGATAAGTGTAGCTCCTCACATCACAATAGTTTTCACTATTATAGTAGTAGATTTTCCTCCATCATATGGAGTTGTAATTGGAAGAGACTGGTGTTCAATGATTGGAGGATATATTATGAATGACTAAAGTTGCATGATGTTTCCTAATAAATATGGAACCATGGTCAGAGTTCCTCGAGAAGAAATAAATCCAAGGTCATTTAAGAAGAAATAAGATGAAGTGATGGTGAATTATATCGATGTAGGAATATAAATTATGTTGTTCTGAGTCTAGAACAAGTAAATCATCCAAAGAAAGATGAGGATAACTATTTTCAAGGTTTATGGAAGATGTTGTTGGATGGTGCCTATTCCAAATATGTAAGTGGAGTAGGGATTTTTTTTAAGATCCCACAGTCAATTATATATCCACATGCTATTAGACTGGAGTTTCCATGTACAAATAATGAGGCCAACTACGGAGCACTAATACAAGGGATGAATCTTGCATTACAAATGAAAGTAGAAAATTTGATAGTAGTTGGTGATTCCAAATTGGTCATAAATCATATTAAAAATAAATACAAGATCAAGAAATAAAATTTAAAATACTATGCAAAAAGAGAAAATGAACTTATGGACTCTTTCAATTCATTCAATATCTCCTTCATCCCTAGAGACAAAAATCAGAAACTTGACTCATTAGCGGTTGTTGCATCCCTATTTAATTCGGATGATTATGATATTCAAAATATTACTTGCAATCTTTTTAAAATAATGAACATCTAGCTGATTTTCTTGTTGATTCAAATGATTCTTTTGAAAGACTTGATGATAAAAATCATGTATCTATCTCAAAATATTGTATTGGTTTTGAATATTTTTTTACAAGAGATGATAAAACAAAACTTCATGATACAAAGGAAGAGAGAATTGTCAGAAAATTGCATGAGACACAAAAGGTAGACGTTGGTACTCATGACTTTGCCAAGTATGTAAATCTTGGACTTACAATGATCTAAAGGAATATGACAAGTTTATTTTTCAACACATCATACTCCTTAAAGAAGTAGTGAAGCATGTCAAGAAGAAGCTAAGAATTATAAATCCTAAATTGAAGCCTTTAGTAATGATTGAACTAGAAAAATTAAAAAGGAATGGAAAGTTTTTTCTCATCCAACATTCATAGTGGCTCTCAAATCTAGTAATAGTCATAAATAAGAGTGGATAAATTTTCCTTTCTGTTGATTTCAAATACTTAAATATAGAAATCATCAAATACAATCATCCACTCCCAAACATGGAAATATTGTTGCAACGAGTCACTTGTTTAGCCTTGATGTCTATGCTTTATGGATTTTCTGGATACAACCATGTGTTGGTTGTTGAGGAAGATATACCCAAAATTGTTTTTGTTACACCTTCGGAGACTTATGCATATGTTCACATGAATTTTAGGTTAAAGAATGTTGGAGAAACTTTCCAAAGTGTAATGGATCATTCCTTAAAGGATTTAATTGCAAGTTTATGGTTGATTATCATGATTATTTTATTATCCACTCAAAGTTAAGAGAATAATATATCAAACATTTGAGGGATGTTTTTTAGCATTACATATTGTATGGTATTTGAATAAGAAGAAATGTCTTTTCATTGTATCAAAGGGAAGAGTTTTGGGGAATATAATAAGAAAGGACGGGATATATATAGATCTAGAAACAATCAATGCAATTAATGATATGAATCCCCCAACATCTAATAGAGGAGTCCAATATTTCTCTGGGAAGATAAATTTTGTATGGATATTTGTCACAAATTATGCAACCATTGTAAATACTATTAATGTATTATTGAAAAGGGACTAAAAGTTTGAATGGACTCATGAAATTCAAGAAACATTTACCAAAATCACACATTCAATCACTACTATCACTACTGATCCAGTGCTTGTCAGCCCAAATTTTGATAAATATTTCATATTATATTCATTTTCTTCAGAAGAAACTATTGCTTCCATATTAACACAAATAAATTTGAAAGGTGAAGAACTTCCAATAAGTTTCACGAGTAAGGATTTACATGATTATGAATTAAGATACTCAGAAATAGAAAAACAAACTCTCTCCTTGGTCAAAGAAGTGGCACATTTTGTAACGTCCTCCTCGTTATGACAACCACTCTAATAACAGGTGAATTTTTTTATTTTTTTTTTGTTTAACGTGTGTGCGCGCATGTAGAAGTAACAAACACACTCAACTCTACGTCGCCACTAGAACCAACAAGACACAACCACGACAAAAGTAAAACTGACCACCCGCCCATCCTACCCTGCAAGGTTAGGACCTCCAAGACACATAATCAACGCTCAAGCTCAGGTTCCCATCGATTTTAACCATTTAAGGTCTCAGGGTTGGCGACTGTTCTGAGGAACATGGAGGTGTCTACATCCCACCCGACACACAACCAAGCGACTAACTGAATACAATCAAGTACAACATAAATAAGAAGAACAAATACGTCCCTTACGGAAGGCGCGTGACAAAAGGACTTCGACCACGAAACCCAAGTTCAACATTAATCAAATGAATCAACAACCCTCATTTACTAACTCCGAGTAATTTATTGTACGTAAATCCAGGACATTCCACCCTGTATGTCTTATCAATATCGATAGTTTACACTAACATTAAAATAAGATAACCATATCATTTCATTTCTAATTACAATAACATTGAAATAAAAAATAATGGTCATACATTCCAAACTCTAACCTTGCAATTTGTTTATATGGTACGAACCATACAATTTCATATTTCAACCATATATTACAATTACAAAATTTATAAACAATTATTCAATGACACATGTATGCCATAACATTCTTCCTTTACCTATTGCAAGTCCGTAAGCTTTAACATCAGACATTACATCCATTAATCATTCCGAGCACCCTAATAGCCTTATCCTTAGCTTGGTCAAAAGCATTAACATAACAATCCAGTGCCTTTCACTTCATTACATCCTATTGAATTAATATTCGCTAACATAACATTTCATTTCACTACATTATTTCGATAGTTACCTTAACATTGCTACCTTATAAAGCCATGATTATTTAACAATACTACTATCAACACCATATTAATTTTACCGATAACACTTTAACAAATATTACAACTTCCATCAATATTACCTTAACCATTATTACCATTAAAACCATAAAACTAGGCAGCGGTAATAAAACCACTTACTTCCAATAGAATAAAACAATGTCACTATTCATGAAAGGAATAAGCATATCCTTCCCAACAATAGCATAACTAGACTACTGTAGTACAATATGTAATAACTTATGTGTGGTTGAAGATAGCTGTAATAAAGGCAGAACTATTCCCATAGAAACAACACATTTAACAATGATGATTACATACACATGTATTTGACAATGATTGCATATATATTTGACAATGATATATATGTATTTTAAAATATCAGTTAATTTGACTGTACTAATTCTTATTAAATTAGATTGACCCTTCCCTATGTTTTTAAGACTACACAACATATCTATATAGCCCAAGTTTGAATATCTTTCAAAAGAGGCAAGGATTGAACGTTTCGATATCTTCATGATGTACCTAATACGTATAAAAAAAAATCTTCCAGAAAGGACAGAGATTCAAAACCTTGCATATCTGATATATCTAACATCCTATATATAAAATATCATTTAAGTGAATCTACGAAAATCCTTTAATTATTGAGCTCTGAACCATTTTGCAAAATGACCCAACCCTCTACCTTGATATTACCATAATATTCAAAAAAAAGGCAAGGAAATTACAATGCATGGTTATCACTAACAAATGGGAACTATAACGAGACGATCAAGGAATAGCCATGCAGTTCACTTTTATATCAATAGTTTCACATTTAAAATAACAGGGACCCTACAGTTAGCAAGGAAAGGAGATTTAAACATAAACCTCACCAGGGCGCAAAAAGGGAAAAATTATACCGAATAAAACATGGAACAGTGAACCTACCCAAGCAACCGGACAGAAACGCCCCTCTTACAATCGATGCAGTCATCATACATGCCAATAATAAATAGTGAATTAACATATAACTTGTGAGGCGTAGAATGGGGAGTTAACATGCAGAGAAAACGCAACCGTTAAGACTCAATCAATTAAGACGCACCATCTGGATTTCAACGCTGGAAATGGGTAGGATGGAGTGTAGAAATAAACGCACCCCTCCTGTACAACGCGTTCTGAGTTAAGAACGCACATGGTCATTAAAAACAATTAAACACACATGACAGTTCATACTTGGAGTAACACGCCCATAGTCAGAGGATTTCTCCCTTCGAGAACACAAAAACACCCAGCAATGGGCAAGAAAGGTTCCAGCCCCCAAGAGATCGAACGCCCACAGAAATTCGAACCCACAGAACATGAATTTTCCCACAAAATTATAAAAAGAAATGCCCCTGTATAAAAAGAGAAAACCCCAAAAAACAAATTTGCTCACGGTATACAAGGAACGCCATGGTATAAAAAGTGCCACTGCATACAAGAAGCCCCCTTGGACATATAAACGCATATTGAAATTAGAACACACACGGTCATTAAAAATGAAATACAACCCACCCAACAATTCATGAACGGAATAAATGCCCACAGTCTGGTAAAATACCCACGGAAAAGTAATAACGCCCAGGTGATAGTTACGCCCACAGCCAAGGTAAATATGCTCTCAACAATGAACATCATGCCCTTGATACTAAAGTCTGGTTTAGAATCCGGAGCACACGAGGTCATAAAATGTGCACATGTAGGCTAGTCACTAGATCGGGTTTAAGTTCAGAAGGCCGCCGGAGGTAAATTCGTTGGGTCCTTTAAATCCAAGTTCAGACAGATAAAAACCATATCCGCGTTTCCATTTAAAATTCATATCGCAGACAGAGTTTATTACAGGGTTAAATTTCAGAGCGCCAGAAGCAAATACGATTTACCAATTAAAATTTCAAAATGCATGTAGATTTCATTGTTGGGTTAAATTTCGGCACGCCAGCGAATACAGGCACGATTTGTCTATTAATTACTTATCGTCGATAGACCCAACATGTAAATCACGATTACTTAGCAGAAGAATTTCACGCTTAGAGAAGTAGCTTAAAACAACATTCATCTATTACAATCATATTATAGTTCCCAGCATAATATCTAATGCATTAAACTCAATAGAATAAATGAGCATACCTTTTTCCTTGTGCTTGCCTCATATGCTGTCCGCGCCTCGATTGATGTCCCTCGCTCCTAGCCGCTCCTTCTTGCCGACCATAGAACCCTCACCGGTACCTCCCAGCCAATCGCCAGGGGTACTCTGCTTCCCCCTTAGCTCCCCGAGCCGCAAAGGGGCCACACAAGATCCAAAGATAAGACTAGATTCTCAGCTCGCCTCCAAGGCTGAGCTACCACTCCAATACAGCTGAGAAATTCTCAACTCCTCACAAGCAAACAGTCAAGCCACAATCCGACAGCGTAACGTTACGCTAACCGTTCTCCCTTCTCCCTTATTTCCCCCTTCTTTTATAGAAATTTCAGACCCACCTACTTTCCTAAAATTACTCCTCGGGTTCCTAGATCCCCTCACATGCTTTTAATAACTTTCCCTAAAATGAGGTTGCCAAAATTTAGTTCATTTTAGTAACTCCTTAATTGTTGATTCCTTTTTTCTTTTTACCCTATGTCCCCTACTTTCCATTATTAAGTTTCCTTTATTACAAGTTTCCTTATTTCTATTAATTGTTCCTTTCCTTTATTTTTATTTTTATTTTTATTTTTTTCTAAAACCCAAAAAGATAAATGCACTTATTAATCCTTTCATTGTATTTCTAAAATCCTAACTTTTATACTCCCACACTTTAATAATTTTAATTTTTCTTTATAATTTAAAAGCCATGGGTTTCACTTAATTTATCTCCCTCATTACTTTACCCCCCCTTAATTTAAGAAGACTTTGACTAAAACTTAGGAGGGTTTTGGCTTGCGTCCTTAAGTTTATTTTTTTGTAGGGTCCTTTCTTAAGGCTAATCAAATTTTATCTTAGAGATGTTTTAAATTTAGGTTTAGATTTGAACTGGGCGACAATTAATTAGGGGAGTCGTTTTGAGAATTTCTTAAGGCGTTAAGGTATTAGGGTCATCTAGGTTGTCTCACCATCATCATCAATGCGACGTGCCCTTCAGGACACACTTGTTCTCCAAGGGTGCCACTCGCCTCGTTTGCTTCTGTTGCACGACGTGCCCTTCAGGATGCACCACATGCTCCAAGGGTGCCACTCACCAACTTGTGTTTCCTTTGCGCGACGTGTCCTTCAGGATGCACCACGTTCTCCAAGGGTACCACTCGCTGACTTGACTGATTGGTAGACATCTATAACCCCTGGAGTCAACACTCTACCAGGTGAACTTGTGGGAGACTAAGGGCTCTAAGGAATAAGGCCCCTGCCTTATTGTACGCCCCTTAGAATCATCGTGAGCGACTGTCGCAGTCTGCCCTCACGACATCGTGGATCCTCTCGAACTAGGTAATCGTTAACCTACAGTCCGAGCCATGATGAGAGTGCTAGTAGGATGTGGCAAGGTTGTTGTCCACACCTCTCCCTCAACCTCTCTGGAAATCGTGTGTGGCCCCTTTACTCCATATGTGAGTCTGGTCGGCAAGCTATCATCAGCCTGCATCATCAACCATCATGTCAGAACATGTCAACAACATATCATCAAATAAATAAATTATCATGGTAAATAAATCAACCCAAATAGCACACTTCCTGACTCAATCCGGAGTCCAAGGGGTTCCACCGATGCCTCTACATCCTCAAGGTCCAAAAACCCTGCACACTCAACAAAACTGAGTCAATAGCACATGTCTACATCAAGTAGTAAAACATCATGTCGTCTATCAGAACGCATCATAATCAAGCATAAATGTATTAATATCAGAAAAGTCCAGATCACTTGCGAGCAAGTGTCCTCAAAGAATAAGTTTTGTAAGTGCGCTAGAGCGGGATGTTACATACACCCCCTCTTGGTCTAAAATTCGTCCCGAAGTTTCTCAGTATAAGTGCCGAAATAAATGTACCACAATATCATAAGTACCATAGTATCATAACTTTATCTATCAAACAAAAATGGAAACTGTTGGTGCATATCATATGCGTCCTCCCAGGTTACCAAGTGCAGACTATAACTGTCCCACTGGACCTTGACCTGATCTACCGTTCGACGTTGTAACTGTCGAACCCGATGATCTAAAATGCAGACTGGCTCAGCCATGAGTGCTCCCTCGTCCGATACCTGCAAGGAACTCATGTCAATCACGTGTGTAGGATCACTAACATAATGTCTCAAAACAGATACATGAAAAACATCATGCATACGCGTCAAAGAATCAGGCAAGGCTAGTCGATAGTCCACGGGCCCCTTTCTCTCCACAATTTTGAAAGGTCCCACGAACCTAGGAGAGAGTTTATCTCCCTTTCCAAACTTGATTGAACTCTTATGCGGTTTAACCCGCAAGAAGACTCAATCTCCGACCTCGTAACTATGGTCGACTCGGTGCGCATCGGCATAACTCTTCTGCCGATCCTGCGCTTCCTTAATCCTTTGTCTTATGGTTTGCATTTGCTCTTCCATTTCCTGGATCACTTCCGGTCCCACCAGGACCCTATCCTCAAGCCGATTCCAACTCAAGGGAGTCTGACACAGTCGTCCATAAAGGAACTCAAAAGGCGCCATCTTAATGGTGCTCTGGTAACTGTTGTTATAAGCAAACTCTACTAGAGGCAAGAATTCCTCCCAACATTTTTGTTGGTCCATCACGTACATGGGCAACATGTCTTCCAAGGTTTGGTTTGTATGTTCTGTCTGTCCGTCCATCTCTGGGTGATATGCAGTACTAAAGTTAAGTTGAGTTCCCAAGGCCTCTTGGAATCTCATCCAAAATCGTCCAGTAAACACTGATCCTCGATCGGATATAATCCTCTTAGGCACTCCATGCAGCCTCACAATCTCACTGATGAAAACTCTTGCTATGTCAGGTGCCTGATACGTCGTATGCACAGGAATAAAGTGAGCACTTTTCGTCAGAGTGTCTACTACTACAAAAATCGAGTCGTGTCTCCTTGCCATCAGTGGCAATCCAACAATAAAATCCATCGAAATAACTTCCCATTTTGATTTCGGAATGGCATGTGGTTGAAGTAATCCTACCGGGTGTCTATGTTCAGCCTTTACCTGCTGACACTCTAGACATCTAGCCACAAAATTGACTATGTCGACCTTCATTCCCTTCCAGAAGAATAAGGGTTTAAGGTCTGCCCTCATCTTCGTAACTCCTGGGTGAGCCATGTAAACTGCTCTATGAGCCTCGCTCAGGATCAACATCCTCAACTCGTCATTTGGCGGTACGTAGATCCGACCTCTAAACCTCAATAACCCATCGCTATCAAAAGAAAATCCCTCATATCGTGGTACCATCATTGTGTTTTGTCCGATAAAATCCTCGACTTCTTTGTACCAGTCATCGTCATGCTGTAAAGTGAGAATCTTCTCACGTAGATTCATCTGAAGAGGTAACACCGAAAAGATGCATGGCCTCCGACTCAAAGCATCTATCACTCGGTTCACTGTTCCCTTTATGTAAGTAATCTCGAAGTCGTACTCGCTAAGCAATTATGACCAACGCTGTTGTCACGCATTCAGGTCGCTTTGCGTAAAAATGTGTTGTAATCCACAATGATCAGTCTTTAATTCAAATTTTCGTCCAACAAGGTAGTGTCTCCAAACCTTCAGGGCATATACAATGGCTAATAACTCCAAATCGTGCGTCGTGTAGTTCTCCTCATGCCTTCTCAGTGTCCTGGAAATGTAAGCAATCACTCGTTCGTCTTGCATCAAGACTCCGCCTAAACCTTCCTTGGATGCATCCGTGCATACCAAGAAGTTTGCGTCCATGTCAGGGACCTTTAGTATCGGTGTTGTCGTCAACAACTCTTTAAGCCTCTGAAATGTTTCCGCGCATTTCTCTATCCAAACAAACTTCTTGTTTTTCTTCTGCAATTCCGTGATCGGATTTGCTATCTTCGAAAATCCCTTGACAAACCGTCGATAGTATCCTGCTAAACCCATAAAACTACGCACTTCTGTGACATTCGTCGGTGCTGGCCATTCCATAATAGCCTCAACCTTGGCTGGATCCACGGCGATACCTTCGCCGGAGATGACATGCCCTAAGTAGTGAATCCTCGATTGATAAAAATAGCATTTGGACAGCTTCCCATATAATTTTTGTTCTCATAAACATTGTAGTACCAAGCGCAAGTGCTCATCATGCTCCTCCGTTGTCCAAGAGTAGATCAGAATATCGTCAATGAATACTTGGACGAACTTGTACAAGTACTTGCGGAACACCCTGTTCATCAAACTCATGAATACCCCTAGGGCATTTGTTAGTCCAAAAGGTAAAACAGTAAACTCATAATGTCCAAATCTCGTCTTAAAAGAGGTCTTAGGGACGTCATCCTCCTTGATCCGTAACTGGTGATACCCTGATCGCAAATCGATCTTGGAGAACACTGTCGCACCCTTCATTTGATCGAAAAGATCATCAATTCTTGGTAAGGGATAATAATTTTTGATCGTAGCCTTATTCAGTTGACGGTAGTCAATGCAAAGCCTCCACGATCTGTCCTTCTTTCGAATGAAAATAACCTGTGCACCCCACGGTGACACACTACGATGTATCAGTCCCAGGTCCAGCAACTCCTTCAGTTGCATTTTCAACTCTTGCAACTCCGGGGTCGACATCCGATAAGGATTTCTTGCTATCGGTTCGGTCCTCGGTTCCAGGTCTATAGTAAACTACAATTCTCTTTCTAGCGGCATCCTAGGCAACTCCTCTAGAAATACGTCCGCAAACTCCTTCACTACCGGAAGGTGTTCTAGACCTTTTGCTGCTCCCTTTTCATTTAGCGCAAGGATCATGTAAATCTTGCACCCCTTGCGCATACTCTTCCGTAACTATAGGGAAGAGACGAACCTCAGGGATACTCCCTGGTTCTGTCCTACAATCACATGTCTCTATCTGTTAAGAACCAAACATCAATATAGCATAGAAAAACTTCAGGAAAAGTACTCAACGCCTTGAAAAAGAGATAATTTCAGATAATAAGCCTCTTCGAGGGGGAAACCTCCTTTTACCCCACTTAAATGTTCAAGTACAAGAT
>ML790009.1:497838-535144 GCA_009831015.1 Picea engelmannii | reverse complement strand
AATGGCCTAAAGCCGACATAAATAAAATAACATTACTAATCTAAATCACAACTAATGGCCTAAAGCCGACATAAATAAAATAACATTATTAATCTAATATGCCCCAATTAAGTGGTAATGAGCCAATATTAGGGCTTAACACTATCCTTCATCATCGACCAAGATCAACCGTTTCGTCTTACAGTTGAGTATCGCCTCATGCGATTCCAACCAATCCATACCAATCACGACGTCATAATACCCTAAGATCGTGACGTATAAGTTGACCCTCATGACAAACTCTCCCAGGTTTGGCTCCCGAAGCCCGTAACCTTTCCTCCAACCTTTTGTTTGGCTCCCAAAGCCATCTCTACGAAGCTAAAATCATCCTATTCGACTGCCTTTACCTTAATCCTTTTTAGCGCTGTACCAGAAATAAAATTCTCAGTAGCACCTAGGTCTATCAAAATACTAAGGGTCTGGTCAGCGACAATACCTTTCGTCTCAAGCACTGTCGACTAGTGCTCTACCTGGTGGCTATTCACTGCTGTGTGAATCCGATGGACCTTGCCCATATCTCCCACTGTAGTGGGTCCGGATGATCCGGAAACTCTGGTCCTCTCCACAGGACAATCACGCTGGTAGTGTGGCTCCCCACACATCCAACACCCCTTCTTTGGCCCAGTAGTCCTGGTACCCGAAGTAGAAGATGACGGCCCACTGGCCTGGAAACTTGGTTTGTTCTGCTGAACAGGCCTAAACTGCTGCTGCTATGGGCGACACTGCTGCTGGTGTTGTAGTCCTCGATAAGGTGTCCGCTGCTGAGGCAACGTTTGTCGAGGTGTAGTGAATGTGGATCCCCTCTGGAAGCCACGATATCCCGATGCATGTCTCGCTGGTGTCTGGTGCTGCGGCGTTCTAGATGAACCCTGCCCTGCTGGTCTCACTGGAGTCCTGGTCTGACCCCCGCTGGTAAGCTCCTCCTCTGCTATGAGGGCCTTTTGGACAACATCGTGCAAGGTTTGAGGCATCAATATCCTAACCTTTGCACGCAGGCTTCCATTAAGGCCAAACACAAACCTGTTGACCTTGAGCTTTTCAGTGTTAAGGTGCGGAGCATACCGGAGCAGCTCCATAAAACATGCCTCTTACTCGGGCACCATATGACGTCCCTGTCATAATGCGTTGAACTCATTGAGTTGACGCTCAATAAATTCCTCTGAAAGATACCTCTCTCGGAACCATTCCTCGAACAGTTCCCATGACACGTCTTCAATGGCCATGTTCAGCTGTGGCAGGAGCGTCTTCCACCATAGAAGAGCGCTCCCCTTCAGTTGAAAGACTGCCATGCAGACCTTCATGTTGGAGGTATAATCGCGAAGTGCGAAGCACATCGTCATATTCTCCAACCATGCCTTGGCGGCTGCGTCATCTGGGGCACCAAAGAACTCGGGAAATTTAACCTTCTCGAGTTCACGGTGAATGCTACCTATAACGGCTGGTGCGCGTGGTGGAACCTCAGCAGGTGTCAACGCCCTGGCCTCGTCTCTGTCCAATTGGTTGATCAATGCCTCGGACATGCGCTGAAAGGATCTCATCATCCCAACAACGTCTCCAACTGTGATTTGCTCCTGTCCGAGAACCTGCTCGCCTCCCTGGGGGTTAGACCCCTCAGGCGTGGATGCTACTGGAGGCATCCCACCTCCTCCTCTAGCACCCCGTCGTCTGCCTCCGCGGCATCCTCTAACCATGATTTCTTGCACGCACACAATCAACTCGATCAACAACAGTATAATAAAATCAATTGGGATAACGAAAGCCGTAGAGAATCCCAAGTTGCAGGTCGAACTGGCTCTGATACCATATGTAACGACCTCCTCGTTACGACAACCACTCTAATAACAGGTGAATTTTTTTTTATTTTTTTTTGTTTAAGGTGTGTGCGCGCATGTAGAAGTAACAAACACACTCGACTCTACATCGCCACTCGAACCAACAAGACGCAACCACGAAAAAAGTAAAACTGACCACCCGCCCGTCCTACCCTGCAAGGTTAGGACCTCCAAGACACATAATCAATGCTCAAGCCCAGGTTCCCATTGATTTTAACCATTTAAGGTCTCAGGGCTGGCGACTCTTCTGAGGAACATGGAGGTGTCTACATCCCACCCGACACACAACCAAGCGACTAACTGAATACAATCAAGTACAACATAAATAAGAAGAACAAATACGTCCCTTACGTAAGGCGCGTGACAAAAGGACTCCGACCACGAAACCCAAGTTCAACATTAATCAAATGAATCAACAACCCTCATTTACTAACTCTGAGTAATTTATTGTACATAAATCCAGGACATTCCACCCTGTATGTCTTATCAATATCGATAGTTTACACTAACATTACAATAAGATAACCATATCATTTCATTTCTAATTACAATAACATTGAAATAAAAAATAATGGTCATACATTCCAAACTCTAACCTTGCAATTTGTTTATATGGTACGAACAATACAATTTCATATTTCAACCATATATTACAATTACGAAATTTATAAACAATTATTCGATGACACATGTATGCCATAACATTCTTCCTTTACCTATTGCAAGTCCGTAAGCTTTAACATCAGACATTACATCCATTAATCATTCCGAGCACCCTAATAGCCTTAGCCTTAGCTTGGCCAAAAGCATTAACATAACAATCCAGTGCCTTTCACTTCATTATGTCCTATTGAATTAATATTCGCTAACATAACATTTCATTTCACTACATTATTTCAATAGTTACCTTAACATTGCTACCTTATAAAGCCATGATTATTTAACAATACTATTATCAACACCATATTACTTTTACCGATAACACTTTAACAATTATTACAACTTCCATCAATATTACCTTAACCATTATTACCATTAAAACCATAAAACTAGGCAGTGGTAATAAAACTACTTACTTCCAATAGAATAAAACAATGTCACTATTCATGAAAGGAATAAGCATATCCTTCCCAACAATAGCATAACTAGACAACTGTAGTACAATATGTAATAACTTATGTGTGGTTGAAGATAGCTGTAATAAAGGCAAAACTATTCCCATAGAAACAACACATTTAGCAATGATAATTACATACACATGTATTTGACAATGATTGCATATATATTTGACAATGATATATATGTATTTTAAAATATCAGTTAATTTGATTGTACTAAATCTTATTAAATTAGATTGACCCTTCCCTCTGTTTTAAAGACTACACAACATATCTATATAGCCCAAGTTTGAATATCTTTTAAAAGAGGCAAGGATTTAACGTTTGGATATCTTCATGATGTACCTAATACATATAAAAAAATTCTTCCAGAAAGGGCAGAGAATCGAAACCTTGCATATCTGATATATTTAACATCCTATATATAAAATATCATTTAAGTGAATCTACGAAATCCTTTAATTATTGAGCTCCGAACCATTTTGCAAAATGACCCAACCCTCTACTTTGATATTACCATAATATTCAGCAAGAAGGCAAGGAAATTACAATGCATGGTTATCACTAACAAATGGGAACTATAACAAGACAATCAAGGAATAGCCATGCAATTCACTTTTATATCAACAGTTTCGCATTTAAAATAACAGGGACCCTACAGTTAGCAAGGAAAGGCAATTTAAACATAAACCTCACCAGGGCGCAAAAAGGGAAAAATCATACCGAATAAAACATGGAACAACGAACCTACCCAAGCAACCGGACAGAAACTCCCTTCTTACAATTGACGCAGTCATCATACATGCCAATAATAAATAGTGAATTAACATATAACTGGTGAGGCGTAGAATGGGGAGTTAACACGCAGACAAAATGCAGCCATTAAGACTCAATCAATTAAGACACACCATCTGGATTTCAACGCTGGAAATTGGTAGGATGGAGTGCAAAAATAAATGCACCCCTCATGTACAACGCGTTCTAAGTTAAGAATGCACACAGTCATTAAAAATAATTAAACACACACGGTAGTTCATACTTGGAGTAACACGCCCATAGTCAAAGGATTTCGCCCTCCGAGAACACAAAAACGCCCAGCAACGCGCAAGAAAGGTTCCAGCCCCCAAGAGATCGAACGCCCACATAAATTCGAACCTGCAGAACATGAATTTTCCCACAAAATTATAAAAAGAAACGCCCCTGTATAAAAAGAGAAAAACCCCAAAAACAAATTTTCTCACGGTATACAAGGAACGCCACGGTATAAAAAGTGCCACTACATACAAGAATCCCCCTCGGACATATAGATGCATATTGAAATTAGAACACACACGGTCATTAAAAATGAAATACAACCCACCCAACAATTCATGAATGGAATAAACACCCACAGTCTGGTAAAATACCCACGGAAAAGTAATAACGCCCAGGTGACAGTTACGCCCACAACCAAGGTAAATATGCTCTCAGCAATGAACATCATGCCCTTGATAATAAAGTCTGGGTTAGAATCCGTAGCACACGAGGTCATAAAATGTGCACATGTAGGCCAGTCACTAGATCGGGTTTAAGTTCAGAAGGCCGCCGGAGGTAAATTCGTTGGGTCCTTTAAATCCAAGTTCAGACAGATAAAAACCATATCCGGGTTTCCATTTAAAATTCATATCACAGACAGAGTTTATTACTGGGTTAAATTTCAGAGCGCCAGAAGCGAATATGATTTGCCAATTAAAATTTCAAAATGCATGTAGATTTCATTGTTGGGTTAAATTTCGGCACGCCAGCGAATACAGACACGATTTGTCTATTAATTACTTATCGTTGATAGACCCAACATGTAAATCACCATTACTTAGCAGAAGAATTTCACGCTTAGAGCAGTAGCTTAAAACAACATTCATCTATTACAATCATATTACAGTTCCCAACATAATATCTAATGCATTAAACACAATAGAATAAATGAGCGTACCTTTTTCCTTGTGCCTACCTCGTATGCTGTCCGCGCCTCGATTGATGTCCCTCGCGCCTTTCCACTCCTGCTTGCCGACCGTAGAACCCTCACCAGTACCTCCCAGCCAATCGCTAGGGGTACTCTGCTTCCCCCTTAGCCCCCCGAGCTGCAAAGGGGCCACATAAGATCCATAGATAAGACTAGCTTCTCAGCTCACCTCCAAGGCTGAGCTACCACTCCAATACAACTGAGAAATTCCCAACTCCTCACAAGAAAATAGTCAAGCCACAATCCGACAATGTAACGTTACGCTAACCGTTCTCCCTTCTCCCTTATTTTCCCCTTCTTTTATAGAAATTTCAGACCCACCTACTTTCCTAAAATTACTCCTCAGGTTCCTAGATCCCCTCACATGCTTTTAATAACTTTCCCTAAAATGAGGTTGCCAAAATTTAGTTCATTTTAGTAACTCCTTAATTGCTGATTCCTTTTTGCTTTTTATCCTATGCCGCCTACTTTCCATTATTATGTTTCCTTTATTACAAGTTTCCTTATTTCTATTAATTGTTCCTTTCCTTTATTTTTATTTTTTTCTAAAACCCAAAAAGATAAATGCACTTATTAATCCTTTCATTGTATTTCTAACATCCTAACTTTTATACTCCCACACTTTAATAATTTTAATTTTTCTTTATAATTTAAAAGCCATGGGTTTCACTTAATTTATCTCCCTCATTACTTTACCCCCCCTTAATTTAAGAAGACTTTGACTAAAACTTAGGAGGGTTTTGGCTTGCGTCCTTAAGTTTATTTTTTTGTAGGGTCCTTTCTTAAGGCTAATCAAATTTTATATTAGAGATGTTTTAAATTTAGGTTTAGATTTGAACTGGGCGACAATTAATTAGGGGAGTCATTTTGAGAATTTCTTAAGGCGTTAAGGTCTTAGGGTCATCTAGGTTGTCTCATCATCATCATCAATGTGACATGCCCTTCAGGACGCACTCATGCTCCAAGGGTGCCACTTGCCTCGTTTGCTTCTATTGCACGATGTGCCCTTCAGGATGCACCACGTGCTCCAAGGGTGCCACTCACCAACTTGTGTTTCCTTTGCGCGACGTGCACTTCAGGATGCACCACGTGCTCCAAGGGTGCCACTCGCTAACTTGACTGATTGGTAGACATCTATAACCCCTGGAGTCAACACTCCACCAGGTGAACTTGTGGGAGACTAAGGGCTCTAAGGAATAAGGCCCTCGCCTTATTTCACGCTCCTTAGAATCATCATGAGCGACCGTCGCAGTCTGCCCTCACGGCATCGTGGATCCTCTTGAACTAGGTAATCGTTAGACTACAGTCCGAGCCACGGTGGGAGTGCTAGTAGGCTGTGGCAGGGCTGCTATCCACAACTCTCCCTCAACCTCTCTGGAAATCATGTGTGGCCCCTTTACTCCATATGTGAGTCTGGTCAGCAAGCTATCGTCAGCATGCATCATCAACCATGATGTCAGAACATGTCAACAACATATCATCAATTAAATAAAATATCATGGTAAATAAATCAACCCAAATAGTACACTCCCTGACTCAATCCGGAGTCCAAGGGGTTCCACCGATGCCTCTGCATCCTCAAGGTCCAAAAACCTTGCACACTCAACAAAACTGAGTCAATAGCACATGTCTACATCAAGTAGTAAAACATCATGTCGTCTATCAGAACGCATCATAATCAAGCATAAATGTATTAATATCAGAAAAGTCCAGATCACTTGCGAGCAAGTGTCCTCAAAGAATAAGTTTTGTAAGTGCGCCAGAGCGGGATGTTACACATTTTAAGACATATATTTTATCATATCATGTGATAGCTTATGTTTCAACTTATCCAGTAAAGATGTTGCTAAATCAACAGTTGGGGGAAGGAAAATGGGAAAATTGGCTTACTAAAATTCAATAATGTGACATTGATATCAAGCCTTTAAAAGTGGTGAGAGGAGAAGGATTATGTAAGATAATAACATGAATTGATGCAGTAAATGGGGATATATCAATTTCAACAGAGTCAACATTATCCACATCACAATGGTACAACAATATCATCTTTTGTTTGAAATCTGATCAATTTCCAACTGGAATTTCTTCAAAGGAAAGAAGGGAATTGAAAATGAAATCAAATCAATATGCGTTAGTTTTTGAATTTTTGTTTTGAAGAAATTTTGATGGAATGTTTTTAAGATGCATTGACTCAATAAAATCTCCAAGGGTGCTACACGAGTTTCATGAAGTATTTGTGGTGGCCATTTTGCACCTACAACAACTATACATAGAATTATAGGAGCTAGCTACTATTAGCCCGCTATTTTTAAAGATTCTTATTCAATGATTAAAAAATGCATCTCTTACCAAACATTTTCAAGAAATATGAAGAAAGCAACAATGCCATTGAAACCTATAATAATTGAATAACCTTTTACACAATTGGGATTAGATTTCATTGGTCCATTCAATCAAAATTCCATTAAAGTTCATTTATACATTGTCACTGCAACTGATTATTTCACAAAATGGCAAGAGTATGTATCCCTTAAAAAGGATGATTTTGAAAAACTCATCACTTTCTTCAAAGACAACATTTTGTCAAGGTTCAGAGTCCCAGAGAAATTCATAACTGACAATGGATTATTTTTCATAGGATTAAAGTTCACCAAATGATGTGGGGAATTTTGTATCATCATGGGTCAATTATCAAATTATTATCCCCGAGGGAATTTCTTAGTTGAGTCTACGAATAAAACCTTGATCCAGATTCGTAAAAAGACAATCACAATGAACCAAAGAAAATGGCATACAAAATTAATTGATGCATTGTGGGATAGATGAATTACACCAAAGGACAAGACAAGATTATCACCATACACATTGTTATATGGAAAAGAAGCAAGAATGCCAATTTACTTGGAATTAAATTCCCTAACCTATGTTGTGAACTATGAATATATACAAGAAGTTTCTCCTATACAAAGAAGATATGACCAGTTGATGAAATTGGAAGAAAAAATAAATGAGGCATTAAGAAAAATGAGTCAAATACAACATATTATTAAAAGACATTTTTATCAAGGTGCATCGATAACATATTTTCAAAAGGGATAGCTAGTGTTGTTGTGGAATAAGGAAAAATAAAATCATTTTTGCATACGAATTTTGAAGCATTGTGGATCGGTCCATATATTCCTGAAAACATTATTGGATTCAACTCTTATCTATTGAAAGATATGAAAGGGACAATGAAAATGTTTCCAGTCAATGGGAAACATCTCAAAAATTTATTCTCTTAAAAATTTCTAGTCTCAACTTGTACATAATTTTCTTTCCCTTGTGCATATTTTCAAAACCTTTGTTTTCTTTTGTTTTATTGGCTCCATTACGCAATGGTTGAGATTCTGGATTCTCGGTAACCCACAGGGGGTTACTGTCCCACAGTTGGAGCCAGTTGTTGACCCAAAAGTGTGTTAAGTCTTTCACAAATCTTCCCTTATATATTTCCACACTTAGATTTTTTTTTGTTTTTTTGCAGGTTCATGAGTCAATTTAGTTCTTGTTACAAACTTATTCCTCCTCCAAAATGCATTGTTGTATTCTATCGTATCCATTTTACACCCATGATTAGATTATTTTGAGTTTCTCACGATTTCATCACATATTCTCATTCAATTCCAAAGCTCTTCCATTTCCAAAATGCACTACCATGTTCTGTAGTCCTCATTTCACAACATACTTATAATGTTTTTTCGAACGATCATCATGATTATACTCCAGTCACTCAATTCCCTTGATTATCACCATGACTATTTCTTATGACTGATTGATGACTTAGTCATTTTCTTATACTTATTTTCACTCTCGATATTTCAATACTTAGTCGATTTTCAAAATTCACCGCGGTTTTGGGAGATATAATAATTCTTCAAAATACCCCCCCCCTACATATGACTGATCCAGTATTGGTACTAAGCGATTTCTTGAGATTTCACCATGGGTAAGTGGGTTCGATCTCACTCCACCATCTCTTTACTTACATTTGACCCTCCACCACCCCATAATACCTCATGTCTCATCTTGTCACTCTCCCCAAAGTACATTTAATATAGATCTTACAGAAAATAAAAAATGGTAAAGAATTAAAAGGTCATTATTAATGTTTGTCTTCTCAAGACAATTCATTATCAAATCAAATTTAATTTGTAAGAAGAACTTCAATGTATATTATGTAAAAAGGAATCCTTTGCTTTTAACATTCTCAAGTGGCAGTACATCAATCTACCAACTTAATAAGCACAAAAACTAAAATAAAGGAGATTTTTTGTGGAGATACCCTCAATGCATTTGGATGGGAAGGATAGAAATTCCAGTGGTCAAGATCCTACAAATATTATTCGACATTGTTTCTTCCTAAGAGAAGTTCTAATCATATTTGGACGTTCATGATTGATTCAATAGGTTGTGTTCCAGAGGTGTTCGACTACAAAGAAATGGTTTCTTCGTGTATAAATAAGTTTGATAAGAACCAACATATAATTTATCATCAGGGTGAATCCCCAATTTATTTAACTCTATTTAAAAGAATGCTTATACTTCTAGAGCCAACAGTTACCTTCAAAGGGAATGAAGCTACAGAGTTCTAAAAGGACAGAAATGGTGGATTAGATCTCTTGCAAGAGTATCTTTCAGATCCGGCCATGATGCCAAAAGATCTATCATATATCTAGGTTATTTTGCTAAGGAACCCATACCGAGAAATGGCATTCTTGTTTTCTAGGGTGGTCAGACAAGAATCCAATAGTATCATCCATCGTCTAGATTTGTACATACTATATTTATCCATTCATTAGAAAGTAGTTTTTGATTGGGAAATGATTATTTCTGGTGAACTATATTTTCAACTGAAACATTTTTATAAAGAGTAAGAAATTCTATATGTCCTCTTATTTAATCTTTTCTATCTCATATTGTCATGTTTTTAAATTGTTGCATTTACCAAAACATGTCAATTGCAAAATTGACCCAGCCAGACATGATACCCTTCCTTATGGAAACAAAAGGCTATGTACCAATTTTACAAAGTGCATCATTCATTTGTTTCTCCTTTTAAGAAGCTCATTTCCAGACCAAGTACTTCAAGACTTGTTAGAAGTGACAACATTTCTAGATAAAAGAAGAAGTTTCAAATCAATTGGACATTTTAGCATCATCGGAGTTTATTTTTCTAAAGAAATACTTTCGTACCTCCCATATGATGTGTTGGATAAGATGTTTGTAGTAGAAGTGTGTAGAGAATGTAGATTATGGGCTCATTTCTTCCTTGAAAAAAAGGAAAAGGAAATTTATACCTTTTCCCTAGAGGATTGGAAAAATATCATTAAAAGGTACTACAAACATCAAAGAATTTTCGGTTCAAATTAACCTATTTAATTTAAAGCTAGTAAATGAATTCAAAGGTTTCGTCCCTAATCAAATATTCATGAATCATATGATTTGTGTGGTTTTTAGTGTTTCATTTGTAAATATATTTTTATTTGGAGAAGAGGAAGGGGATAGCCAGAATTTTCAGGAACTTCCTATTGAAAGAAATCAAGAAGATATTGAAACGGTGGTCAACACCACTGAACAACATAGACATCATGGAAAATTTGTAAATGAAAGAAGTAAATTATCTCCTAATGTTTCACAAAAAATTGGCCCATCAAAACAAAGATCTCGACCTACAACTCAAGATCAAAACAAATCCTCAATTCACAATTCCAATGATGGAGGTGACCATAACCCTCCTAGTGGAAGTTTTGAAAAACCCAATAAGATTATAGTAACCAGTAAAATAAAAAGGAAAATGAATCAGGAAGGAGAAAATGAGGTCGCACCTAAAGATGAAATCTCTCTTTAAGACATGGACCTAGATGTAAATATTAATGACATAGAATTCCCCAACGAGGAACAAAGCATGCAAGAAAGTAGAGAAGTCGCAATAGAAATTTTCACCCAATAAATAGGTCTATTTGAAGAGGAATCCATGACTTTGCATAGAGCTTTGTTTGAAAAGTTCAAAAAAAATATTTTTTGAGAAAATTAATGCAAGAAATAAAAATAAAATAAAGGAAAGATGAGCTTGGAACTTAACATCAAGGGAGTCCCACCATAAAAAATAGTATATATCCATGAAGTCACAGGAGAAACCCTGAACATGTCATTTGAAGAGATGGAGAGTGAAAATTCTACTTTCAAAGATAGGATTACAGCACTGAAGATTGCCCTAATGCTCTCACCCATATTTTCTAGCTCAATTGCTACAATAAAACCTTGGAAGATTCTTGATGGAATGCCAAATTACAGCTCAAAATTAAGAGGGACTTCAAGTTTACTTTCTGCAATCAAAAGATATGTTGGAACAAAATTGAGAACATAATGTCTCTAATTCTTGAGACATGGAAACTAGTGAATAGTTTCATTTCCTTGGCATAAAAAATGATGAATTTGAAATAGTTCATTCAAGATGATTTGGAAAATGATGAGGAGTTTTATAAAGGGGAAATTAATACCTTTTTTATTAAAGTTTCAAGTATGAGTGAGCTTAAAACAAAAAAAGAATACATAGCCTCCCTGGTCTGTATAAAATTATTAAAATCATCTTGGATTAAAATAATAAAATATCTAAAAGAAATATTGGTTGATTTTGAAACTATAAGTGTCAAAAGGGGGGAGTCTTATCCAAAGTTAATTTAGTTGGATTTAGCTGGAACAACAACTAACATTGATGACCCAAAGTTAATTTTATATTCCATATTTATTTCCAAGGAGCAGTTTGAAGAAAAATTGGAATCAACGAAATCTGCATTAGCTGAGAGATTCTATATTTTAACAAAGTGTTCATAGTTTGAAGTAAAACGTTGGTTAGTCAGTTATGTAAACAAGAATGAATATATAGAAGATACATTACATCAAATTTCCAGTGACTACCGAGAGATGGAGGATTCATTATTTGACATATAATTAATGAAAGAAATAATTGGTGCACCAATGAGGGATTATATTGAAAATCGATTAAATAATTCATTTAATAAAAATTACATATACATATCAAGAAAAGGAAGTTACAACCAGTCAAAGAATCCTAGAAAATTAAAATACAAAAGGAACCTCGTCCAATAGGTAATGAGAGAGATAAATCGAGCACAATCCATCCATGTTCCATTTTCTTTTATGGTCTACTGGAGCCCCATCCGAGTCTATTTGGACAAATGTAAACTTTAATTTTATTTGTAAACAAATTATTATTATTTTTAAACTCCCAGAGAACTATTTTGGGGTGTAACTTTAATTATATCTTGAACTCTGAGTTTATTGAGCACGAGATGTTCAAAGTTCACCTATCAAATTATCTCTTATTTTGATTGAAATACTCTTTTAAATTTATCTCAATTGTGGACTCATATCTTTATGTCTTATGAATGTGATCAAAATTTATAATATTGTGATGGATGTGAGGAATTATTTATTTTCATCTTATGGCTTATATTCCTTTGTATAATATCCTATAAATATTATATTTTAGTCTTTAAAAGATTCTTGGTCCTTTTCTCGGGAATTTCTTTGAGAATATATTATTTTTTAGTAAGTAGTATTTTTCATATTTTATTTGAGCGATAGAGATTGGGGTTTTATATTTAGTATTCCCTTATTTTAAATACTTAATTCAAGAATATAAAGTATATCTTTCATATTATAACATAGGAGTACCACCTCTATATAAACGCAGGGGGATTTTTATCTTCATGAGGTTTTTGTTTGGATCTTGACCAATCTAAACATAAACACTCCTCCTCCCCCCCCCCTCCCTACACATGTTTTTGTTCCATACATGTCCAGTTCTCCTCCTCCTCCACTTGTATCAACATCCATCAATCCTTTTCCTTCTCCTCCACGCGTGTCATCATTCATAGATCCTCCTACCCTACTTGTGTCACACACTTTTGATGCTTTGGACACTGTTGTGTGAAATATTACCATGCAGACAGGTTAAGTTCCCATTTGTACCAAAACTCCTATATTTTTTCAAAAGATAGAAAATAACAAGTGGTTACTACTTTCCCTATAGATCTAACTCAATCAATCAAGCAATATGGAGGAAATATGGGGCATACCTTGTTGTGATGTTTGTCCTCGTTGCTCCAATCCTTGGGATTGATCTCCAATATCCTCAATGCAACTAAAATCCTGCATAGACTATAAAAGGAACTCTTCCTCCTACTCTAGATGATTATACAAATCAGTTCAATCTATGAATATTGAAATGACAATAGACAAGCAAATGTAGAACACATAAAATTGAAGGGAATAGGACAAGTTGATATTAATTGGAAATCCAAAAAGAGGAACTTACAAAGAATTCTTGATGATGCATAAATTCTCCATTCTCTCCTTGTCCAGTGCTTGCTTGAATATTGACATCAAAATTTTGATGCTTCTCCTAGAATCAAAAGTTTGATAGATGAATTGTTCCCCCCTTCACCTTGGAAATACCTTTAATATATAGGATTGAGAGTCATAACCACCATGATAAAATTAAGGATATGGTTGATTATATGTCTCCTTAAGTTTGGGATCATATCCTAATATGAATCCATAACATAGGGGTTGAACACAACTAACCTCATCCCAAGAGATATGGCCCTTAGAAAGAGGTGGAGGATCCCATGATTCCATCTAACAAGGCTGGCGCTCCCTCGGAGTTGTACACAGAGCACCATCCTATAAATTGGAACTCCTCTAACATGGAAAGGGGGCATCACCCCATAAAGTGGCACTCCCCCAACATGTCCAAGGGGGCGCCACCCTTCATAAATTCCCAAATTTGGTCAAAATTTCCAAGGAAAATGTATGTTTCGACTGTCAAATGATTGAGCTTCTTCTTCCAACATGACTCAGGGATTGTGACAATTGTTTTCATGGTTTCAATGTTTTGCGACACTCAAAAAAATGAATGTGACACTTGGTAAGGTTCATACGACAATTGCAACATTGCATGTGACACTTAACAAGGTGCATATGTCACTTTGAGATACTTGCGACACTTAGGGTGTGACACTCAAGTGTGAAATTTTGATGTGTAACAAGAACTATGTTCACATCAAGTACTATTTCACATGTTTATGATCTTTAGAAAGAGACATTTGATAGTGCGTGTATGTAGGCATTCCCTTATGATATTACTATTGATGGACACTCTACCTATGGTAGTAGAGGCACTAATGCATCTGGATTAGGTAGTGGACCTTTGTGACACTAAGCAAGTAGAAGATGAAAAACACTTCATCTTGGATTTCCTTTCCCATACCCATATTAGATCCCAATTTAAAAAAAAAAAAAAACACATTACCAACCTTTCTAACATCCTAATTCATCAAAACTATGGTGATCTTGGAACACTTCTCTAAATGTTTTTTTAGCATAGAAATATAATTTTAAAGAAATTGAAGTAATATATTACCTTTTTAAGGTCCAATAGACCGATTGGTATCAGTGGATGTTAATCATCGCCATCATCATCATCATCATATTGATTGTTTTATATTTGACTTGATATGTATATATGAAATGTTTATTGTAGATCTTGTTGGGATGTATGTTTGACATGTATATTTGTATGTATATCGCTCATGCATATTATGTTTTTCATATATTGTTGTGGTTGTTGTTCTTTCATTTATAAAATGTATTATGAGTATGTTAATGATTAACAATGCTAATGATTTATCTTTTTTTAACTTAAATTTCAGATGTATTAGTCATTTAAATTTGTAGTTGCCATATAATGTTCAACTTTACTTTTATGAAATCGTTTAATTTGGATTGTGATTGCAAAACTTTATAACCATTAATGTCATATAATGTTTAACTCTTCTTCGAGGTGAATTTGTTTTGTCCAATAAGATACAATATCTTGATTAAACATATTTAGAAACAAAAATACTTAAATATGATGAGTGAAATGATTGTGATTTGAATATTTATGTATTTTTCATCTATTATAATAATAAAAATATAATATAACTATTAACTAATAATAATGATGATGATGATGTAATAGCAATCTTATTTTTTTAATTTTTGTTATTCAAAAATTACAAGACAAAGTTATATTATAATTGTTTACTCAAATGAAAATTATTATATTTTATTAATATTTAATTTTTGCAAAGATTTTATTAATTTATATTATCCAACTATTATAGTATATGAAATTTATTCAATTAAATTTAAAATACGAAATATAAATAATAATAATACATTTTAATGATCTATACACTTTTGATGAAATGGTCTCACAATTTTTTACTCTAATACTAACTTTATGAATCTTCTATTAAAAAATAATATCACCAAACATTTTATAATTAATATTTTAAGAATTAGAAAAAATGACAAAGGTTTCTATACATTTAGATAAGTATTTTTGTTTTGTTTGCTAGTTTGTCTGTGACCTGCGGGAGTAGCCTGTGGCTGAGAAACCATGACTTAGGGGCATCTAAGCCATCAAAATCACCCGGGGATTTCACCTGGCCTGAGCCACACCAACCCTTAACATGGCTGGATTTTTTGTCCCCACAGGTTTCTAACCGGTGACTTTAACATCACAGAGTGCTTTAACAACACACTCTGTCACCAATTGTCCTACACCTCGGGGACATACATTTAGATAAGTATGGATCATTAAAATATTCCTTTATTTTGACTAGGCTCTAGAAAAACACTCTTTTAGAATTTCCATGTCTTCCTATATTGACATTTATTTCAAGGAGAATGTAAAAATGATGATTAATATAAGTTTATATGATTATAAAACTAAAGGATGGAGTGGAATATGTGAATGACGTGATAGTTGCACTAATTAAGGTTGGGAATGCAATCAAAGTGGTAATTCCAACACCACAAGCATGATTCTAAAAGTCATATATGTTGCACAAAGTTAATTTGTTTGAAATGTCCTTAGAAGTTCAATCAAACTAAGTATATATTTATTTGAATTTTTATTTTTCAAAGAATAAAAATTTTGAGGTTTGATTTTTAAATATCTTCATTGTTTTGTCAAATAAAATATAATTTAAAATAAATATGGACTATTGTACATCCCCAACTTTGTGATATCTCAATTAATTATTAGTTATTAAGATTTTAACATAAACATATGTTAATAGAATACGACATAAATTTGCTATAGTAAACAATAAATATGACAATACAAATATATCAAAACCACATTTTATGCTTGTATTATTTAATGTATTTTCAATATGGTGGTTGTAAATGGTTGTTAACTTTTCATATCCAACATAATTATAAAATGAAGAAAAGAAAAATATAATTGGCCATTATAGATACTCATAATGAAATGACACATCCACATTTTAAATTATGAAACAAATCATTTACAAATCAGTCTTTGTTGCCATCACCCTGATTATCTTCCTATCTTAGCATTGTAACATTGTTTTTATAAAAAAGATTTTTAGATATCCTATCATGTGTTAGTACAAACCACCAATCTCCATCCAACACATCTGGGTAAAAAAACACTTGGTTGCAATGTTTTGGGAAAACATAAGCGTCTTTAGTTTCAACCCACATTTTCTTAGAGTTAATACATATTATCTCACTATTACGTTATTCCTTTACATTTATCGGGTCGAAGGTATCCTACCACTTGCAACAAAAAATAACACATTGAAATGACGAGAAGTCCACTTGCTTGATCTCTTGTATCTTTCCAATGTAACCTAACTTCCCCTCTATGAGGTTTTGATCACTATGGCTAACATGACTAGATTGGTCAAACTCGACCTCCACTCCACAATATTGTGTGATGTGTCCATCATCAACATACTTAGTGAAAAAATGATATCCATATGCCCACATATATCGAAACAAATTGTTACAAGGAAAATCTCTCTATGGCTAGAGGAAAACCACAATAGATGGAAATGACTGCAGAAATCAACTCTATTCTCAAGTATGCTATATAAAAAAATATGCTAGCAAGACAAGATAAAAGGCCTACCTCGTCTAGACATTCAATGAAGTCCACCGTTGAGCACTCGACCCAAAGAAATATACCTGGAACTATTCCTCAACAACCAAGAAAAGAAAGCATATGGTGATAATATATGATGTTAGCACATTTAATAGAATAATCCATTAACATTCATAACAAGTACGCCCATGGAATAATAATTCAAATATTTGCAAGATATCAATTGGACGAGAAAAGAGTATTTCTATTAAGATATGATCACCAGAAGTGAATAAGTTACAGACTTCCATGTCGACACGGTTCGGAACCAAGAAACTAATTTCCTTCCAGCTGGGCCTCCACCACTTCAATCCTCCACCAAAGGAAAGATCATGTAATAGATAAAATGGAGTTCTCACTCAATAATGAAAGAGCTTGGGGGTTGAAAATTGTATTCAGACTTAAAGGATAAAGGGATGCAGACTCAATGTGAAGTGAATAATTCCTCCAGAGTAACTTTTCTCTCAAAGTTGAATTCTTTCTCCTCTTTTCCATAGCTCGGAATTGGCCCATTTATAGCCTCCAAGTGGAACTGAAGGGCTGAGTCAAAACATTTCCAGTATATGGAATGCCAAAGATCATTGATCTCCTATCGTGACATGGAAACCCAACACTATTTTTCAGTTTTGGGCACATTTCTCGATGTACGTGGGTTCTAGTGGTGCAACCTATGTATACACATGTTGTATAGTAGGAAAGGTGGGTATATGTGGAAAAATTGTATTTTTAGCTCTGGGATTTGCAGAAAGGGATTAAAAGTCTGTATGGAGAAATGAAAAAAGGCCTTATGTGCAATATTGCATGGGGTGAGGCAAATATTTCTATAACATATGCCCCCTAATGTGTGAGGTCAGAGGAGTGTATGCGATGGATGAAATACATTATAAAAACCAAGAACTGGAGTGATGGGGAACCAACTGGAATATCTAGCTTCTCATTACAATATATATTGACTTTGCATACATGGCTGCTAATTTGAATTACATTGCAGATCCATGTGAAAATATACCAAACAATTGTTTGTGGCCATGAATAGGAAAATACAAATGCAGTTACATGCCAAAGGTTGTCTTAGTCATGAACAAGGTCCAGTAGAACCAATATCAAAATCAATATGAATATATCTATATACAATGGAGTACAATCTGATCTCCCATGATCACTGGAGTCATATAGGTATTGGTCAAATGAAAAGGAAGCAATACCTTAAGAAAGTTGCAAACACATACTGATGTCTTCAACTCTTCTAAACAATCTACCAAAGGTGCAAGTCTACATCATGTGAATAAATGAGTTGAGATAAAACACAATGAGACTTCGTTTGATTCACAGTCATTGAGGTACATTGTTAACAAATGCGAGACAACCTACCGATGATGAAAGTAGGTATCAAGGCATCGAGTACATTCTTACAAGTGTGAATAAAGGAGTCAGATTTGAACACTTGAATAATCCATCGATCAAGAGACATTGATGTATTCCCAACTGTCGATGGCGATAGAACCTGCCACAACTGACTACAAGCCTCAAGGTACTTATAGGACTCTAGGTCTCATTTCCATAATAGATGAGTTGAAGTCGATGGAAAGAGACCCACTGAAAGGAGAGAATTAAGTCATCTCTCATCATTTAGCACAAGGTATAAAGAAAGAGCTTCATGATTTGGAGCAAATCATACGAAGAACATGTTCATGAACCAACGACCCTGTGTGCCTTTCACGTGTGCCAAGTGCAAGCGATACACAAAAAATACCCTTTGAATAACAACCAATGAGGAAAATTGTTGACAAAGGCAAGGAAACCACCAATAAGGCTAATGACATCCAAGACACTGAACGAATACAAATGTGTGAATATATGTCTTATCGTCGAACACAAGGGAAACCACCCAGTCAACGATCAATGATGAAATGTCAATTGTTGGGTTCAAGGTTACCTAGCAATGAGGAAAGTAGGACCAGGGTGTGTGATAGGACTACAACATCATGTGATTCTGAGACAAACTGAGGGTATGGCCAACATGCAAATTCAAGGGTTCTAAGGAATGGCCAACACAAGTTGATAGACATCCTTTGAATAAGAGCATGAGACATATGGAATACTCCAACAGCATAGACTCAATGATGAAACTATGAGATGAAAGAGGCATCAATCAAGTTCTCCATAGGGACTGGAAGAGTAACCAGTCGGGGGAGAAAACTCTCTGTAAGAAGCTAAGCTTCCTAAGGCCATGATAAACCCAAAATTATGATGACAAGTGGACTCAATAACTTTGTGCTCTATTCAAAGGAGACACGATTGTTGCCAATATAAGATAATACTCCCCTCTCGCCCGTTTTTTTTTTTTTTCATATTCAAATGAATGTTATGATGCAGAGGAGGAAACGAGTGTCACAAATAAGAAAAACTAGTTCCAGCAATGGAAAAAACCTATGCTCAATGCAAGGAGATGCATGCAGGAGATGGACACTCGAGGGAATGTTCCCTAGTGGGTATAGGGTGTCAAATTGTGAAGGATATAAACGAGCCTCTTCTTAGTTGAGGATGAAAAACTGTTGAGACAAACGGTTTATAATGCAAAGCGAGAATGGACTATAGGCTCAATACTGCAAGCAAGGGCATGATATGAAATCACAACTTAATGCCAAAAAATATCCTTTTTCATAATCTTAGTCTACTTGGTTTAAAAAAGGGATAAAATTGTACCAAATAGACATCCTTTCAAATCCAATTTATGAGTGTGAAAGAGATAAGTTCACTCAGAAATATTTTCACTTTTTGAAAATGAGTTGGAAAAGAGATTAACTAAGACTCATGACCTTTCAAGTCCAATTTAACGAGTGTGAAAGGGACAAATTCACTCAATAATCTTTTCATTTTTTAGACGAGTTAGAAAAGAGCTTAAATCAGACTCACATGGGATTTTCTAGGCGACAAGTCATGGGGGAGGCCAAGGCTCTCGTGCTAGACTTCCGTGAAATGTTAGTATCTTACAAGTAGCTGACACAATCTTGGGAAACCCCAAAGCTCTCCAAATCATGGAGGATAAATGCTATCATAGGTTATCGTATCCATGATATATCAGATAATGTCTATTACTTGAAAGGACATAGGTGGAGGCATTGGATATCCCACAAGATCATCCCAATCAAAGGGAGATTCTCCAGGATTTGAAGGGAGAGTACTCAGGGAGAGTAAAAATCTCTCTTTTTCAAAAGGTGCAGTATCATAAATTCTAACGACATGATTGAAGGATATATTACCCTACAAAAGGAGAGTTGGTTTGAACAAATATTTCACTGGTATGACCACTTCTTCAACTCCAGGTTGAGTAGGATGTGTGATAACGAGGACATGAGACACATCACCCTCAACAATGGGGGTGTGGTTAGGAGAAGATTACAACGAAATTATTTTTGTGTCAATGAACGAAGGAATAGGATGTGGGGAAACTATAGATGCCTCAGAACTTGAAGGGCCCTTAGGTGAGCCCCATGCTTCTATTATCCCAGCAATAACTAGACATAAATGAGTAAGGTGATTTCCTTCGCAAGTCCTGCAAAGGAATTTAGGCTTACATATGAGACGTCTAGGCTTCTTGATCGTATGAATTCCCCCAACATCATTCACAATGGTTGGTGATATGCTCTCAGCATGACTGGAAGAAGTGAGAGAGTCATCTCCCACATGATGTATAGAGGTTGGATATGTGACATCAATACGACTCGTGGAAACTAGAGTGATGCCCTCAGCATGACTATTAGTGGCTGGTTGCGAGTCTTCAACATGACTTGGAGATGTCGTCGACCGATATATAACATGAGTGGCATAGGTTGGTGATGGAGCTCCCGTATGAGTGGCAGTGACTGTACTAGTGGTGGTGGGTTGTGGCATTTGATACCAAGGTCCCGGGAAAGATGGGTTTTAAAATATTGCACGCTAGGAAGGATCCTGGTGTACACACTATCCCTTTCCGGCAAGGTAGTATCCTCCGCCTAAATGATCCATAGAGGTTTGTATGGGAATCATCATTGAAGTAGATGTCTGCTTCAATGATGATTCCCATACAAGGATTATTCAAGTGAGGATATATGTTTCTCCCATGTGAGGGGGTTCCGTGAAGAGGGTAGCCTAAACCGTAAAACTTATTCTCCCCGTATGAAATACCCGGGGATATATGTGGACCCTCCATGGGAAAAGTGTTTGTAGGAACTGGAAAGATGGATGAAGGATACATAGATGAGGTGTAATAAGTAGAAAAATCACCCATTTGAGTATTGGCTCCTGAAAAAACATAGCTAGGACTGGATCTGTAAGAGGGGAGGTTCCAACCTCCCATAGTGAGAGTTGGTTGAGGGGCATGACTCCTATCAAATGAATATGTATACGACAGGGCCATGGTGCCCCCAGATCCAATGCTAGGATTCATATAAGTGGGCCAGGGAGATGATGGAAAGGGTGAAGGCACATTCAACATATCAATAGAAAAATGATTAGATATCCAAGGCATGGACTGAGTGTCATAATTTTCCATACCATTATGAACAACAGATGGATTCATCCCCATGAAATGAGTGAATTTCATGGGGGGGTTAGCGGTAAAGGAGGGAGTCATAGGAACTGCACTATTCATGATAATGAAGAATCAAAGCATGGTATAAAATCTCAAAGGTCTACGAATAAAAGAGAGCACACCAAAAATAATTAAACGGCCAAAATGCACACAAAGAAGATAAAGTGGCTAAAAGGGGACTCCCTCCCTAAAGTAGGTATGCCTCCCCCAAGAGGGGCCTGAGACTCCCTACCAAAGATCAAAGTTAACATAATCAGTTATAAGGGCCCTCATGGGCTTAACAACTAGTTGGTCAGATCCCCCCAGAGAGGTAATCCTCCATAAAGGTTGTGTGATGTCTGACCCTTATCTGACCCAAGGTACTTGCAAAATAACCCCTCCAAGTAACCTATGTGGCACCTTATAAGTCAAGAAACTAAGAAATCACTGTATAACCGATGCACATGAGAGCAGTCGTAAGTCAGGTCCACCGTATGGGCAGGGTAGGAAATTCAGAAACCTTGAAAGCATCTCTCATGGAGGTAAGGGCACTAGCAAGATCCCCAGATGCGAATAGATCCCCATAAATATCTCTGACGTTAAGAAGGTATCGGGGGGATGTCCCTTCATCCGACCTCGCACGACCTTGTGATTAACTCTAGTGTAAGCAAAGCCTTCTGTTCTTACCGATTATACAATGGATTTCTCCACTCCATTAGTCAGACACATATGCTGATTTAATAGCCTTGGAGAAGTTTACTCACAAAATCCTATTCCAAGGCACTAAATCCTAAGCTAATTTGTGCACCCTAGAAAATAAAATCGTTACTAATCAATTTTAAATTATAGCATTAATTTTAATGGTTGTGCTTACTCAAAAGGTGTGGTCGTGAAACTAGTGATGTTATGACTCAACAAGTAAAGTAAATATGAATACAATGCAAAGTCCTAACTTCAATTTTCAATGAATGATATGCTTCTTAAAAAAAATTCAATTTTCAATTAAATTATGCAATTCTAAATAAAAATGCAATTTTTCTTTACATGCACTAAGATAAATGACAAAGACTAAAAATATCAAAATGCCAATCAATGAAAAATGCCTAATATTTTTGTATTTTCAATATAAGAAAAATGAAAATGCATGGATTGAACAACAACTTGAGATATAAAGAATCTACTGTGTATAGAAAGAGACAACTCAAGTAGGATACCAAGGAGCAAAACACCCAGCCCAATGTACAAGGACAATCAAATGAAAAGATGATGAGAAAGGAACTACCCAAAAATTCAACCAATGACAGGTTTCTTGTCATCCCACAGACACTTAACAGTCACTACAAAGACCTAAGAAGACTCAACAATCATCAAAACAAAACCAACAACCACCAAACCCAACAATCAATCAAAAGAGGTTGATGTAGATGAATTTTCAAGGGAAAAGAACGTATGTACGCAGCTTACAAAAGGAAAGCACACATATATACATGACTGTCAAGCAAAAAACTGCATATATGTGTCAAAAACACAGCTAGACTAAGGAGAACGCTGCAAGACTTAGACCCAAAGTGAACAAAGGTTTTCAAGCAATCACATGAAAAGAAAATCAATATGAACTAGAGAAATCTAAGGAGAAAAACACTCCAAACCCCAAGAAAGAATATTCAATCCCCAGTATGGTTGCCAATTACCTTACAAGGAAAATCTCTCTATGGCTAGGGGAAAACCAAAACAGACAGAAATGAATGCATAAATCAACTCTATTCTCAAGTATTCTATATAAAAAAATATGCTATCAAGACAAGATAAAAGGCCTACCTCATCCATACATTTGATGAAGTCCACCACTAAGCACATGAACCAAAGAAATATACCTACAACTAGTCCTCAACAACCAAGAAAACCAAGCATATGGTGATAATATATGATGTTAGCACATTCAATAGCATAATCCATTAACATTCATAAAAAATACGCCCATGGAATAATAATTCAAATATTTTCAAGATATCAATTGGATGAGAAATGAGTATTTCTATTAAGATATGATCAACAGAAGTGAATAAGTTACAGACTTCCATGCCAGCATGACTCAAAACCAAGAAACTAAGTTCCTTCCAGTTGGGCCTTCACCATTTCAATCCTCCACCAAAGGAAAGCTCATGTAAGAGAGACAATGGAGTTCTCACTCAATAAGGGAAGAGCTTTGGGGATGAACATTGTGTTCAGACTTAAAGGATAAAGTGATGCAGACTCAATGTGAAGTGAATAATTCCTCCAGAGTAACTTTTCTCTCAAAGTTGAATTATTTCTCCTCTTTTCCATAGCTTGGAATTGGCCCATTTATATACTTCAAGTGGAACTGGAGGGACAATTCAGAACTTTTCCAATATATGGAAGGCCAAGTATCATTGATCTCCTGTCGTGACATGGAAACCCGACACCATTTTTTAATTTTGGGCACATTTATCAATGTACACAGGCTATAGTGGTGCAACCTGAGTATACGCAGGTTGTATAGTAGGAAAGGTGCGTATATGTGGAAAAATTGTATTTTTAGCTCTGGGATTTGCAAAAAGGGATTAAAAGTCTGCATAGGGAAATGGAAAAATGCCTTATGTGCAAGATTGCATGGGGTGAGGCAAATCTTTCTATAACACAAACGCACCTATAAAAATGCAAACAAAGGATGATGTCATATGTCTAATAATAGAAGCATTAATAAAAATATAATAGATGTTACAATTGAAATGTGCAATATTATAAATAGAACATGGTACTTAGAGAGGTTATTAAAGAGTTGTTGCACATGATCCCTATGTTTAGTGCATATAGATATTATCCATGTGAGTTGCGACTAGACACCACATATTTCTCTTATATATGGTCAGTCACCCAACTATTGGGACATATTTTTGGAATATTTTCTTTTAAATGGCTAGAATAAGGCATGATTCTACTATTCGATCATTTGAATGCCTTCATGTCACTGTCCTATTTCCTTCTTTTCTCTTCATACAACATGACCCATGTTCATGTTGCCTATGCATTGTAAAGAACAGATTTATTAATGGCATCAATTTATAAATTATCTTATGTATACAAAAATTCAAAATGAATAGCCTGAGATAAAATATATATTATCAACTTAAAGAATGAATTTATTGATGGCATCAATTTATAAATTCATTAATGTATACAATAATTCAAAACAAATAGCATGGTATCAAATATATATTATCAACTTCAATGTAAACATTCTTTGTACGAAATTGACAAAATATAATTGACTTACTCTTTATCGAGCACCTTTTTTCTATTTTTTTGTAGTAGTTCCCCCTCCTTTTTTCCTCATCTTGATGGTCATCCCAAATGACTACCCCTATTGTGTTGTCAATTTGCTTTATGTAATCACTATCATAATAGAATGAGTCATATGCTATGTACCCCTTTTCCATAGATCCCTCTAGTTTTCCTTTGTTGAACAAACACCTTCAATTTTTTCATGTACATCTCTAATAAGAACATCCAATGACATGAGAGAACCCCAGTTGATTCAACCTCATCAGGTAGTTGAATTTGAATATGGACTTACAAGTCCATAAAAATCATGGCCAGTTTCTTCTCAAACATACACACAATCTCAGCTATCTCTTGATGCCACCATGGAATGATAGCCATATGAATCTCTTTTGATGTGATCCAATGTACAAATGCAAATAATTTCAATATGACACATCACAGGTCCTAGGGGAAGTCATGGTTCACACAATAATGCATGAGAAAAGGATAATGACACTAGAAAATAGACACACACATTATTAATTACCATAAAACTATGAATGCATATGCATATCATATTTTTACCGAAATTATAGAAGAACAATCATGTATTCAACATACATACATACCCTTAGAAGGTTCAAATGGTCATGTGATTTCAACCAGGACAAATTCCCTTCTATAGTGAAGAAACATCATAGATTCGACCCATATAAAGAAGGTTCTATAACACCCAATATAACATATTTCTCCATAGAAAGATCATCTTTCTTCAAAATCAATGGGACATCACCTTATTTAAAATACCAAGAGGGACTAATGTATTCTCTAGTTTATATTCTTGGCCAATGTCCCTTTTTAGTATTAGAAGCAATAATATCTCTCCTAAAAATTAATGTGTTTCTTTTATTCGATGATATGTGCCTCCATAAAAAAGATGAAACATTTTTTAATATATGCATGGGATCTAGTAAGTGGCCAATCTTAAGATGCTCCCAATATGGAAGCCCATAAAATATAGATTTCCTTTTCATCCCAATAGGAATTTTCTCAACATAGGTGTCAAAAAATTCAAGATCATCTAACACAGGTTCCCCATTTGAATCAAACAATTCTACCATTTTCTTATCCTTCTCTATTTCATATGCCCTAATCCAATTCGCCAATGTCATTATTTCAAGTCTTCAGGTTCTCTCTAGTTTAGAATTGAAATTATATGCAACTCTTCTATAAGGGTGGTATTCTGGGAGGAATACCCTCAAACGGTCATACACCAGCTTTCACAGGTGGTTGGACCACCTAACCTTTATAGAAGATCCACAACATTCACATACATGATACATTTTTTTTATAAGACCTATGATGTTATCATATACATAGCATGTTAGTATCAAAAATATAGTTGCACCAAATGAAGTATGGAAAATAAAATTACAAATACAAAAAAAACAATCAACATGCTTACAAGAGAAAAATTCTAGTCCTAGATAATCATGTGTGGTGTACATACATATTCCATACAATGTAAAATAACTCTACATTGGGATGGGTTTTGATACATAATATACATGTATCCCTTTTTATAATTTCTGAAATTCATTGATCAATGGTTGGAGGTAGACATATTCTCTTCACTTATCTTCTACCTGGGACTATATGATCCTGATTTATGCATAGAACGAAATGCAAAAATATATTTATAATATTAACACAGAGACATAGTGAACAATAACAAAGATATAGTAAAACTTTACTTATATTAAATAAGAAATATGTTGAAAACTATAAAATGCAGACTAAAAACAAGCTTGCTAGAATGGTGGCAGCTTATCTCTGAGAAGAGATGTGACCGCTACACTCATTCACAAAAAAATGAGTGCAATGAGGATATGAAGGCATTTTTAAAATAAAAATGAATTCCAAAACCCTAGACATCCAAAAACCTAACCCTAGGAAATGATGCACCAAAATTCATGTGGGCATCATTGGGGTAAGTTAGTACATCAACTTATCGGGGTCGTAACTTTTGCATACAATCTATGTTTAGGGTGAAAGATAGCTCACTGGAAAGGTATCGATGAGGAGATTCATTTTTCGGGGTTTAATCAAATCCTTCAGATATATTTGAGGTTCCCTATCATGAAAAAATGATGTTTAGTCCCTCAAAATGGCCTTGGAAGTTTGGGACCCGAAAAACTGCTAAAAATAGTAAATTGCCATAAGATTGTTTTGAGCCGGTTGGAATAGGTGGGTGGCCATCGATATCCTCCTGGATAAATCCTTCCCCCTAAGGAAGAAATGGTCTCCATTGTGTTGATATACCCCATAGGATGAGAAAATTTCTATTGAATTTGGCCCCAAGTGAGCCACTTGCCTTGGTGCAGGAGATGCCTTGCTTTGACAACCCAATAAAGTTGGATCCTATGTTGGTGAGTTCCTTTGACCTGTGTTTCCATGATATGTTCAGTGGATGCATGTTTCGTGTAATCAAGGTTTAGCTCTGTTGGTGTCAACTATTATGCGATCTTCGAGGTGTCCAATAATGGTGGAAAATAGTGTTGAAGGAGGTCCACATTAAACATTGGGTGCAAGCCCAGGAAGGGGGGAACGTTGAGGGAAAAACCATTGTCACCCACATCCTTGGGGATGGTGTATGATCCATAATGTAGTGGATGAAGCTTCTGATGAGGCCCTGTAAGGCGTTCTTTCTGCAGGTGCAACCAAACTTTTCTCCCCACCTGAAACTGGTGTGGCACCCGGTGTTGATCATGGCGTTTCTTGTACTTGGCATTGGACTTCTATAAAATATTTTGAACATATTTTCATATGTGTTGGATCTTCTCAATGAACCGAGTGACTTTGTCAGCTTCAGTTGGAGCATGCGACGAGTCTACCTGGGTGGCAGGAAGGGGTAGTGAAACATCCATGGCATCAAATGGTTGAAATCCAAACCCCACCTGAAAGGGGATGTGGTTGGATGAGCCATATATGGATCTATTGTAGTTGTGTTAAACATAGGGAATAATCTCATCCCAGGTGCGGGGGTGCTTGGAATTATACATGCGCAAGATGTGCACGATAATCAGGTTGACGACCTCGGTTTGGCCATCTGTCTTGGGGTGGAAGGAAGTGGATTTGGTGAGTTTGGTGTCTAGAAGTGACCATAGGCTCGACCAAAATGTGTTGAGAAACCAAATATTTCGATCTAATATAATGGTTTTTTGGATCCCAAAGTGGACCCACACTCATTCAAAGCAGAGCTTCGTAGTGGCCTTTGTGGTGATGCTCTTCTTGCAGGTCGCCATATTCGCTATCTTGGAAAAGTGATCATCAATGAAAAAAAGTGCAATCATTTCCTTGACTAGTGGATGAAAGGCCCGACATGTAGTCCATTGAGATGGATTCCCAAGGAAAGTAAGGAGTAGGAAGAGGAGTGTATAGGCCTTGTTTATTAGTGACCGGTTTGGCAATAGTGCAAACAGTGTAGGAGCATATATACTTGTTCACATCCTGTGGAATTTTCGAACAGTAGAAATGTCATTGCAGCACTACCATTGTCTTTTCCATGATGAAGTGTACCACCACCTGATTGTAGTGGGCTTCCCAAACCATCTTCGCTTTCTCACTTGATGGAATGCATAGATGACCCAAATGACATAGTATCCCATCCTGAAGATGGAAATTAGTGACATTTATGTTTTCTCCCAACAACTGGTAGGTGTTGTCGAAGTCAGGATATGTCTCATAGAGGTGGGGCCATGTGGAGGTCTCGTGGCCGCAAGAGTCTAGCACTATGGTGAGTATCGTTACTGGAGGTCGGTTGAGGAAATCAATGACTTGATTAGTAATTCATGTTTTATACTTGATGTTGAGGTGGAACTACTACAAATATGTGGACCACTTATGATGGCATTCATTCTGCAATTTTCCTTGTGTCTGCATGAACTGCAGCGGCTTATGATCAGTGTGGATGATTGTCACCTTCCCGAGAATGTAATGAAAGTATGGTACATTTCTTTGTTTTAAGTATGGTACTTATGGACAACATATAATAGTTTTTCACTATGATAGGCCATAGGGTGGTCGTGTTGAGTAAGGATTGTGCCCAAAACATAGTCTGGAGCATCTATCTCGATCTCATAGAGTTTTTGCAGGTCAAGTAATGAAAGCACTGAGGTTGAGCATAAGTGTTACTTTAGATAATCGAACACTTTATGTTGGGATAGACCCCACATAATTCTTTCCTTACCGCCACCTATGTTTACTTGGTTTATGTCCCATGCAATATGGGAGAATCCCAACACGAACCTGCAATATAAATTGGCAAGGCCTAAGAAGCTTTGAAGCTCAGTGAGCGTGGTTGGGGTTGGCCAGTCATGAATGACTTGGATCTTGGTTAGATCAACATGCACACCATGTGCATCAACAATGTAGCCTAGGTACTAGACCCTGTCCATGGAGAAGGATCATTTTTCCAAGTTGGAATATAGCTTGTGTTGTCGCAGAGTGTGCAAAACCTATTGAATATGTTTTAAGTGTTTTTCCCAAGTCTTGTTGTAGATGAGGATGTCATCCAGATACACCACCAAAAAATAATTAGTGAAAGGCTGCAAGATATCATCCATCATCCTCATCAAAATTGTTGGGGTTTTTTTCAAACCAAAGGGCATGACCAACCCTTCAAAAAGACCTTCTTTTTACTTACAGGAAGTTTTTCATACATATGTATGCTCTATTGGGACCTTATTGTAGCTAGAAATCATATCAATATTACTAAAGTATTTGGCCCCATTGAGTTGATCAAGGAGATCATCGATTCAGGGAATCAGGTACCAGTTTCTAACTATTATTTTATTTAGAGCATGGTAATCAATGCAAATTCACCAGGTCTCATCTTTCTTCTGCACCAACATGATTAGGCTTCTAGAAGGTGATGAGATGGGTTGGATGTGCCCCTTGTGGATCAGTTCTTGGATATGATGCTTGATATCCTCATTTTCTAGCAGAGAGTGGTGATAGACTGCCCCATTGGGTAGCGATGCACCAAGGGTCATATCAATGGGATACTTGACCTGACAGTGCAGAGGTACCCCAACAGGTGATGATGAGATGTCTTTGTATTATTCCATGAACTTATCTAATTGTTTTTGGTGCATGGAGATGTCGGTCGTAGAGGCCATGGATGTGGTTGCAACCTTTTTCTCGCTCTAAGAGTGAATCACAAAGAATACCAACTTTGTGGTCTAAGAAATGGCCTTCCTGCATTGCTTACCAGAGATCAAGAAAATATCACTACGTGGGACTACCTCGAGTATCCTTTACAGTTTCATGTTCAAAATAATAATAGCACTACAAGGAATAGAATCATATACAACATGATGTTTCCATAAATAAGGTTTTATAAAAATAAAATCACAAACTTCAAGGGGGGAAACATCACACAATACCTCATATTTGAACAGCTTGATGTCGTACGATAGGTGGCACCATTGGTTAATGAAAATATCACCTCCTTGATGGAGCCATATGATGGTATAGGGATGCGAGTGCGACATTGTCAATAGGGCTAGCCTCTTGATGACCTATTATGAGATGAGGTTCTTCTAGATACCATTATCAACGATGAAGTGTAACAATGTGCCTTTCACTCACATTTGTGAATGAAAGAGGCGTTTTCCTTCCTATGGATCATCAGGTTCACTGGGTTGGATCTTAGTGATAACAATGGTGGCACTGGGTTCTGCGTCGATGATCCATCTCCCCTTTTATGGTTCAAACTTAGAGTTGGAACCCACATCTGATTCAGATGCTTTTACCTCAGTCACTAATAATTTCTTTGAGAAACAATAAAAAATGTTATTCCAGGGGATCTTATGGAAGTCGCACCACTTCCCGGTATCTTTCTTCATCTTCCCATTATCCTTCTTTGCTTGCAGATTGGACTGGTTGTCATGAGTTTTCCCATCTTTTCTCTGTCCTTTGTTTTGTGGGTTGGGGCTTCCCTTTCCCTGCTTCTGCTGTGAGGGGTTCCTAGACCCAAACTTCCATGTCTTTTGTTTAATCTTCTTCTCAATTTTGATGACATATTGATAGGTAGCGCCCAAGGATGAGTTGTCCAAAAACTTCATTTCTTTCCTGATGTATCTATGTAGACCGCTACTATACTTTAGCACCATATGTCTCTCAGAATATTTGATACTCAACTTGGTGAACAAGGTATGGAAGAAATTGGTGAACTCTGATATTGTTTGGTCTCTTTCCTTCCATAGTTTGTTCCATCTTGTATACAAGTCATCATAAATTCCAGCAGGGTAGTATTGTTCCTTAATATAATTCCTCAGGGAACCCCAAGTGGGTGAAATTTCAAATAATGTGGATCCCTCTATTTCCTTTTTCTCACAGAAATTCTCCCACCAATATTTGACATGGGGGATAACCTTGAGGAGAACAAATGTAATATTGTTTCTATCAAAAAATTTGTGGACAGAAAAATACCCTTCTAGAAAGTTTAACCATTTATCTACACCATCCACATCTATTTTACCTTCAAATATAGGAATATCAAAATTGATCTGTACCTGGAAGGGGGCGGTGCCTCCACTTGATATGGATGTGTCACTTGTCAGCAGTCGTCGAAGGATTTGTTCAAAGTTGTCCATCATCTCATTCCTCTGTCACTCAAAGGATTTCTCAAGAAACATTTTGACAGGATCTCATGTCCCATCATATTTATTTTCTCTCGCCATGGATGGTTTCTTGGGTGTGCAAGAGAAGTTTTTCTCAAGAGAAACAAACTCGATACCCAACTCTCTATACCCTGAACACATTGGGGACGTGCACTAAAAATTAACAAGGATCAAACTGCTCTCATACCACTGATTTGGATTTATGCACAGAACGAAATGAAAAAACATATTTATAATATTAACACATAGAAACAATGAAAAATATTATATATATAGTAAAACTTGACTTCTATTAAATAAGAAATATGTTGAAAACTGTAAAATGCAGACTGAAAACAAGCTTGCTAGAATGGTAGAAGCTTATCTGAGAAGGTATGTGACGACTACACGCATTCGCAAGAAGATGAGTACATTGAGGCTCTAAATTCCTTTTTACAATAAACATGAATTCCAAAATCCTAAACATCCAAAAAGCTAACCCTATGAGATGAAGCGCCAAAAGTCATGTGGGCCTCGTTGGGGCAAGCTAGTAAATTAACTTCATGGGGTTGTAACATTTTCATATGATCTTTTTTTAGGGTACACAATAGCTCATTGGAAATTTATTGATGAGGATATTCATTTTGGGGGCTCAATCAAATACGGTGGCTATCATTGAGGTGCTCGATCGTGAAAAAATGATGTTTAGGCCCTCAAAATGGCCCCAGAATTTTGGGACCCCCAAAAATGCTAAAAATAGTAAATTACCAAAAGATTTTTTTGAGCCAGCTGGAATAGGTGGGTGGCCATCAAGATCCTCCTAGATCACTATAAGAACTAGGATAATATGTTCATTCTTCACAAACAATCATGGGGGGGTATTGTTATTGATCATGACCACTGGCCAAATGTAATAGTTGGTGTTTTGGAGGGAATACAGGTTAACTACATCCATAGCAATGTTCATTTGTATTGAATTTATCAGTCCTTGCATACTGTATACTATTAATGTATATTGAATATGTTGATATTCTCATAACTCCTAGCTACCTTCTATGTGAGGCATTTCACCCATGCAACATGGCTAATTGTTTGCAATGAAAGATCCTTTGAATCCTTGGAATTATAGGCATGTGCCTTAATATATTATGAGGACCGTGTGACTTACCCTTTATTTATTTATTTATGGTACCTATCATGCCCACATTCTAGACATATCTCTTTGTATGCATATTCATTTTTGTATAGAATATAATCATTCAGACACGTGTGGTATAATATGTACTCAACACCCAACATTTTCAACATTTTCTTTTCCTCTACGCAACTATCGGGAAAGATATTATCACTTGGAAGTACCTTATCTTTGAGTAACCTGAAATTAGTGGGAAATATAAATTTACATTGTCATTACACATGAATAATATCAACAATTTTCTTTCTTCATTGTGTGAAAAGATTCCTTAAACAATTAGTGGACTTAATGGTTAGTTACCTCAAAAGTGTCGAGAAACACACGTCTAACATACCATACATTTCTTTCAAGTTTTATAGTAACATTTTTGTCCCTATTTGGGTAGACCTTGATCCCTACACTCAACCAAAGAGAGGGGTGGTCGAAGCCAATTCCAGGATTTCAAAGAAGTTATCTACAACATTAGTGTCATTCCCTAGTTCATTTTGTTGGAGTTAATCTAAAAAAAATCCCATCGTGGCTTGGGTATCTCGCAAGAAATCATCCATACCAACCTCTATATCATTTCCTTCATCCCCAACATGTGAAGACATAGTGTTATTGTAGAGGTTTTGAATTGGTGACTCAGGACGTAGCAGGAATTAAATACGCAATTGTTTCAATCATTCTTTGTATACTTCCTCTCCAAGTTGTGCTTGTTTAGCAGAAAGTTCATTACTTGACATTGTAGCAAGTTGCAACGGTAGATGTTGGACAAGTAACTCATCATCATAATCATGATTGTAAAAATATTGAACATTACATAGATAATACTAGTAACACAATGCATTTAATATGTTCAAACATTATACCAAATACTTATTAGAAGAATGGACATTTTTTCCCAATAATAAACATGCAACCAACCACTTTATAAAACAATTGTCGAATTGAGAAATACATTTACATTACTTCCATTGAAAATACAAAAATAAAATTAATCAATCATATTTTTCTTACACCCTACATTGGGGTTGTCTAAATAAAAGAGATTCAATTCACTGTGTAATACCATTGACCCAACATGGCTGCTATAAGATGGCATGCTACTATTGGATTACTGAGAGGGGGGGGTGAATCAGTAATAGAGCAATTATAATCCTTTTTAAACCAAATAATCCAAGTCTTATATCAATGTAGAATTATCATCCAATAATGAGAAATGAACAAATGAAAAATCATACACATACAGAGGACACCAGTGTTTCACGTGGAAACCTGAAGCGGGAGAAAAGCACATAATTCTTTTTCTTATATGTCTTGAAGAATTACATTCATTAGAAGCACCAACTTCCTTTGTTTTTCAGCTGCAACTGGAAGAAGGCTCCTACCCCCTAGTTTCTCAGGCTACAACCTGAGGGAATATCCAACTCCCCAATTCTCTGGCAACAACTAGAAGGAGGCTACAACCCCCTATGTTCTCCGGCTACAACCGAAAGGTGGCTACAACCACCTAGCCTTGCCCCATCCAACTGCCCTGAAGTAGAAGTAGAATAATGGAACCACTGTCACACTATCACTGTGAGATATATCATTGTAAACTTGTAACAATAAACCCGAACCATGCATCAACCTGTACCTCAACCTGTAATAAACTTGTACCATAAACAAGTGCATCAACCATGCACCAACCTGTACCAAACAACCTGTAATCAACCTGACCATACACAAGTGCAACCAACCAAGTACCAAGTATGTACCAATCATGTGTCAACTACTCATCAACTATGACTCATCAATATGTACCAACATCATCAACTATACACCTCATGTATGTTCCACCTCATCAACTACTTGTCTCAACCATGTACCCAACATGTACCTTAACCAAAAGACTTCATCAATTTCATCATACAAATATGATTTGTAACTTTGTAATAGACCTGGTATATATGATCACATACATGCAAACCTTCCTTAACCTTGACAACAAGAGACTAGCATCTTCATCAAACTTTTCTTTAGTCCCACATGACTAGTTTTGGATTAGTCAACAACCCTAACTTGAAATGATCATAACTTTGTACCTGTAATGAATAAAGATCTAAAACTGATGAAAAATGTTCTTCGATGTGTTTTATAATTCCTCCAGGTTTCGCTACTTGGAACCTCTCAAAAAATGAGTTATAGAAAAAATGGCATACCTTGCTGAATTCTGGCTTATTCTAGAGAGCGACCTTATAGAGAATGCCCTACACATAATAATTGTTGAATAGATATGAAAATGTTACAAAGAGTACTACAAACTATAATATAACCAAAAAATTTGGTATTACTTAATTTGGATCTGTTATGAAGAAGTTATGACATTTTTACCCGAAACACTTGTTTTTGACTAGTTTCAAGACTAGCCACAAACCCTATTTTCCACGGAGTGTAACTTAAAAAATACAATGACCCACAAGATGAATATTTTACCACAAATAATTGGATATTTTTTCTCAATGTCATACAAATTTCACGGTCTGTGTCATTCTAGAAAAACATTTATTCCGAAAATGGTGAGATGACCTGTAAATAGCATACCTTAGAAAGCACCATCAAAAGAATTTATCCTTCCTTGAATTCCATCTTTCTTTTCTTCACCTTCCCTTAGAAATTTGGCTTAGATATCCTTTGGTTACCTCAGAAACCTATAGGTATTCAATATTCTCAAGTGTTATTAAAATGAGAGATCATTGCCTCTTATTTATACACTCCAAGTAGCTTCCTTAAAAACATCTTCTAGGTCACTTTGCCCACTTTCCTTATTTTAGGGTTAACCAACTTCTAATTTCTCCATTAAATTTATTATTTAAATAATTTATTTTGTATTCAATTTGAATTATAGTACACTCATCACTTCACTTTGTCACTTAAATTCTAAAATCTCTTAAACCACTTTGACTACTTTGACCTTTTGGGGCTTCTAGATGACATAAGAGGGTCCTCCAACTTCATAAGGCCATAACTCTCAAACCGTGAGGAGTTATGTGGTGTTCCACATACCACCAGAAATGCAATGACATGTACCATCCATATAGAATAGTATTACCTTCAAATATATCAAAACTCATACCATTATCCATCAAACAAACTTGGGTTCATTACCCAAACTTGAGTTCTCCAACTTCTCATGGCCATAACTCTCTGACCGTGAGGAGTTATGTGACATTCCACATACCACCGGAAATGGCATGATAAGAACTATCCATATAGGATAGTTTAATTGAAAAATTCATTGACCTTCATCTCATTATTCCACAAATAAGCATGGGTTCTCTAACCATACTTCTAGGATAACTCAATCCGCAAAGCGTCTTCCCGTGAGGGATTTCACCATAAGGGGGCCACTTTGGAGTTCATCAATATGTACTTCTTATCAAACATGACAAGACAATAATGAGTCATCTTTACATCAAACAAAATTGGGTCCATTACCCAAACCTTTGTGCTAACGGGATTTCTTCAAGGGTTGACATCAATGACAATGCAAGATACCAGATCTAATAAATACGCAGAACATAAATAAAATGCTAGGAATGGCAAAATAACAGTAATATAACCAACATAATCATCCACAATAACACATAAATAATATGAGAACAACAACTAAAATAGCACTTTGATTCAGAAAGAAATGTTCACAGGCCTCTTCGAGGGGGCAACCTCCAGTCGAGCAGTGCTCTGTTACAATAATCTCCAAGCTAGAGTTTTCATACCCTTGACCCTTATTTATACTAATATGTCTATTAATAAAATCATCTAGAGGAAGATCCTTCTAGAAGCGGAAGCTTCTATTAGGTCTTCTTACGTCTGCCTTATTTTATTTTATTGAAAGGCCTTATTAATATTGACTTTTATTAAATCTGAATACATTGATCTACCTATGTGCGAGTTAGGACCTTAACATGTCCGCCCCCTTAAAAACAACCTTGTCCTCAAGGCTTGAGATGTGGAAACTGCTGCAGAATGGTAGCTAGTTCCCAAGTGGCATCTACTGGAGTCATATCTTTCCATTGTACTAGCACTTCCTTGATGGTTCTCTGACGCAGGTGACGCTCACGCTAGTCCAAAACTAATTCTGGCTATAGCCAAATGGATCCTTCTTCAACTAACTCTGGAAGGTTGGTTTGAATTTAGCACCTAGTTCCATTCACCTTCTTCACGCATGAAACATGAAAAATAGGATGTAGCTTCGACTGACTCGGTAGAGCTAACTGATATGCTACATGTCCCACACGCTTGAGAATTGTGTAAGGGCCATAAAATTTGGGTGCTAGCTTTTGGAAATGCTCGACCTTGAGGGATTTTTTCTTATATGGTTGCAGTCTCAGAAACACCTGATCCCCTTCTGCAAATTGACCTTCGGAGCGACCTTGACCTGCTTGCTGCTTCATTCTATTCTGTGCCATGACCAAGCTCTCTTTAAGGGTACGAAGGATATCCTCTTGGACTGTAAGTGTTTGGTCAACCGCCTAGACCTTCGAGGTACCCAGTAAGTATGAGAGAACTGAAGGTAGCTTCTGTCCATAT
>ML790009.1:478112-497788 GCA_009831015.1 Picea engelmannii | reverse complement strand
TCATGCGAGTGGCTGTATGGTATGTAGTGTTGTACCACCATTCGGCGAGGGGTAACCATTGAGCCCACTGGTGTTTTTTTTCAGAGGCAAAGCACCTCAGATATGTTTCCAAACACTTGTTGACAACTTTCGTTTGACCATCCGTCTGGGGATGATAAGATGAGCTGAGATGCAATTGTGTGCCTTGTAGCTTAAACAGTTCTTGCCAAAATTTGCTTGTGAAAGTTGGGTCTCGATTAGAAACAATAGAGTGTGGCATGCCATGAAGCTTGAAGACCTGGTCCATGAAAATTTGAGCCACCGTGGATGCAGTAAATGGGTGGTGAAGAGCGCAAAAATAAGCATACTTGGAAAGGCAATCCACCACCACCATTATGACTGATTTATTCCCTAATTTGGGTAAGCCTGTAATAAAGTCCATAGAGATATCCTTCCAAATAGTAGGGGGAATCAGAAGCAGTTGGAGGGTGCCTAGAGATTTGACTTTTTCTCCCTTTTTGTGTTTACACACCTCACATTCAACGACAAACTTACGGATGTCCTGTTTCATACCATCCTAGAAAAAAGAATGTTTGACTTGGTCATATGTTTTTGTGAACCCTGAGTGCCCTGCTGTGGGTGTAGCATGAAGCTCAAAAAGTACCGTGGATTTGAGCTTGGATTTTTTACTTAAATATAAGCGGCCTTTGTATCGAAGCTCATCCTGGAGCCAGGAGTACCCTGGGGGAGCCGAAGCCTTGTTCTACAGTTGCTGGATTAGATGCGAATTTTTGGGATCTTGAAGCCATTCCTGGTGCACAGCTTGGAGCCAATCGGGTACAATGAAGGAAAGATAAAAAAGGGATCCTTCGTCTTCATATTTCTAGGACAATGCATCCTCCATGACATTGTCTTTTCCCTTCTTGTAAATGATCTCATAATCATATCCAAAGAGCTTAGTCACCCATTTTTGTTGATCCTGGGAGGAAATGTGTTGTTCTAGAAAGTACTTGAGGCTTTGATGTTCGGTCTTAATTTGGAAGCATTACCCCAAGAGATAAGGACACCACAGCTCAATGGCATGCCTAATCGCCAACATTTCTTTTTCATAAATGGGTTTTCCCAGATTCCTCTCAGATAGTTGCTTGCTGGTGAAGGCCAAAGGTCGACCCTCTTGCAGAAGGACAGTGCTGATGCCTTTCCCTGAGGCATCACATTCCAACACAAAGGTCTTTTTGAAATCGGGAAGGGATAGAATTGGAGTGGTGCACATGGACATATTCAAGGTTTGAAAATCTTGAGCAGCTGCTGGAGTCCAAGTGAAAGAGTTCCTTTTGAGGAGAGCCATGAGAGGTGCTACAATATTTTCGTAGTTCTTAACGAACTTGTGATAATACCCTGTTAGGCCCAAAAATCCATGCAAGCTTTTGAGAGTCTTTGGGTGCGGCTAGTCTTGCATAGCTTCAATCTTTTTCAGGTCCACCCTGACGCCATCCTTTCCCACTAGATGACCCAAGTATTCTACTTTTGAGGCACCAAAATCACATTTGGACTGTTTCAGGAAAAGTTGGTGCTGAGAGAGTAGGCGAAGAACTTGATCCACATGAGTAAGATGGTATGTCTAGGTTTTTCTATAGATGAGGATATCATCAAAGAAAACTAAGACAAAATGATGGAGAAAAGGGTGTAAGACATGGTTCATGAGGCTCTGGAAGGTGGAGGGGGCGTTACACAAGCCAAAGGGCATGACCAAAAACTCATAGTGGCCCTCATGAGTGCAAAAGGCGTTCTTGGGAATGTCGGCCTCTTTCATATCTATTTGGTGATAGCCCGAGAGAAGATCAAGTTTGGTAAAGAATTGGGTGCCACTCAATTCATCCAGGAGGTCATCAATGACAGGAATGGGAAATTTGTCTTTGATGGTCAGTTTGTTGAGAGCACGGAAGTCAAGACACATTCTCCAAGGACCTTCTTTCTTCAGTACCATGACGACCGAAGACGAGTAAGGGCTCGTACTAGGATGGATGACGCCTGCAGTAAGGAGTTCCTGGATATTTGGGGGAAGCCTTCTTGGGACAAGGGGAATGGAATGATCATGAACACCGTGGGAAGGAGGGAGTCCTTGGGGAGTGGAAAATACCATTCGATGTTTAGAAAGGAAGGCTTGGAGGTCTTGGGGCACTGGGGGTGTCTCTGTGGCTTGTATGGCATGGAGTTGGGCAATGACACTAGAATGACCTTTTTTGAGCAGTTTTTACATGCAATGAGAATTGATGACCTCAGGTGAACCAACAGTGATGCCTTGGAATTTATATTGGTGGCCTCTTTGGTCGAATTCCATGGTTAAGTTTTGAAAATCCATGAGAATGGGACCCAAAGTCCTTATCTAGTCTGCACCCAACACAATGTCGCAACCGCCCATGTCAATAGAAAACATATGGGATTTTAGGTGGTAGTCACCAATTTGGAGACGCACATTTTCGCAATGCCTGCGATGAATAAAATTGTGAGTACTTCCACTATCAACCAGAATGATGATCTTTCGATGCTTGATGTAACCGATTAACTTGAGGGTTTGGGGGGAAGAGAAGCCAGTGAGAGCATTGAGGGAAATGATCGGTTCCACTTCGAGAGGGTCGGAGGGAGGGTTTATGTCAGTGATTTTTGGTGACTTGAGCAAAAGGGGAGTGTCAACATCCTCTTCCAGAATATCCTCAGAGATGGCCATAAAAAGCTTTTGTTCCTTACAGTTGTGGCCTGGGAAATATTTGTCATCACAATTATAACAGAGGCCTTTGAGTTGGCATCATCCATTTCATCCCTGGTCATTTTTTGGATCTTTAATGGGGTGGAGGGAGTAGTGGGGTTTACTGGTTTAGGGAAAGGGATAAAGGAAGGCTTACAGTTTTGAGAGGAAACAATTTGTTGTGCTTCTTTAGATTTTTTAGTAGCCTCCACCCAAGTCGTAGGTCGAGCCATGAGGACATGGGCCCGAATCTCCTCCTTGAGGCCACTGATAAAACACTCTTGAAAGAAAGCATCAGTCATGCCCTCTGTTCAAAAAGCTAGGCGCTCAAATGCAGCTATGTAGTCTTCTATTGTTCCTGATTTCTTTAATTTTGTCAAATGGCCCAAATGGTTGGTGTCAGTGTCAAAGCGTTCATAAAGCTCAGTCACTAATTGGGTCCAAGCAATATATCCTTGACGGGAAGTTTTTCTCCATTGCCACCATTGCCATCATTCTTGATCTAGATGGAGAACACCATACCAGAGTTTGGCCAAGTTATATGTAATGTTGTAGAGAGAGAAATAATGTTCCATTTGGGTGACCCAACCAGTGGGGTCCGAGCCATCAAATTTGGTTACATCCACCTGTGGAAGGTGTATGTCCCGTTGAAAGTGATGGGACTGAAAGGAATGGGAAGAAGTTTCACCTTCAGTCTTTGTATGTGCATTAGGAAAAGAGTCATCGGTAGGGATCTTGAGTTTGGTGCAGATTGATGCAAAGACAGATTCAAGATGGGTGGTTAGTTCGTGTTTGACTTCCGCCATTGCGGACTTCATGCATGCATTTATAGATGCATTTATGGTGGCATTGATGGATGTATCACGGGAGACAATAGTAGCACTGAGTTGTTGCACTTCTTGTTGGGTCTCGAGGAAACTAGATTGCAAGGCTTTGAAGCGAGACTCCAGTTCTTGGCTACGGGTATGGGCCATGAGGATGGATGAACTGAAAAGGGAGCGGTCGGGGTCAGAAATATTTGCAAAAAAATGATATGGATGAATGTGATAAGGGAGAAGAGATGAATCTAATGGAATAGGTCTCAAATAATGGTGAAAATTTTTCTAGACTTTTTTATTTATTTATTTTTATTTTTTACAGCTGTTGGGTTATGCTTCGGTCTGAAGAATGTTGTAGTGCTGAAATCCCCAAATTCTTAACCAGAAAGAAATGTGTATTTACTTGGCAACCCGAACACAGATGCGCGGCAATAGATCTTGTCGGTTTAATTTGTTTATGTTTATGTTTATGTTCCCCAATGGTTAGGTATTCAAGGGTTCTATAGACAAGGGTTTTCCCTATGCTATAACTCTCTAATATACATGCGGGGTCCAACAGTAGTACTCGACCCAATATCTAAGGGCACTAACTAAGGAGGATAGACTGTACCCTTAGCCGTACTACCCGAGTACCCAGGTACTAGAGAGTATCTTCCTGAGTGTTGTTCTCAGTGAGACTATAGTAGTGCGATGGCTAATAGGTTTATCTAAAGAGGGCTTTAGGAAATCTAGACCGATCCATACACAGGTGTTGTCTGATGTGCTACCACTCGAAGGGGTACCAACAGGGGTTACAAGGGTGGCCAACAGATGTGCACTTAAGAACCACTTGTATTTCCTACGTTTATGAATCCCTCAACCGCGGGTTTATGCATGTAATGACAGATCTTTGTGGCTTAAATACGTCGGAATACATCTCTACCCTGGAAAAAAAAAATACCCACAATTTCTGCCAAGGAAAGTGATTTGATACCACTTGCAAGATACTTGATCTAATAAATATGCAAAACAGAAATAAAATGCTAGAAATGGCAGAATAACAGTAATATAACCAGCACAATTATCCACAATAACATAGAAATAATATGAGAACAACAACTGAAATAGCCCTTTCATTCAGAAAGCAATGTTCACAGGCCTCTTCGAGGGGGAAACCTCCAGTCGAGCAGTGCTCTGTTACAATAATCTCCAAGATAGGGTTTTCATACCCTCGACCCTTATTTATACTAAATATGTCTATTAAGAGAAGCATCTAGAGGAAGATCCTTCTAGAAGCAGAAGCTTCTATTAGGTCTTATTACATCCGCCTTATTCTATTTTATTGAAAGGCCTTATTAATATTGACCTTTGTTACATCTGAATACATTGATCTACCTATGTGCGGGTTAGGACCTTAACAGACAACCAACCTTAATCAACAGTTACAATTGGTAGGGTAAAACACTTGTCCTGAATCTTGACCCTGCAAAATTCAATGAATAATTATTCAACTACACCTGCATAAATAACATAATTTTAATGATAAAAATGAATTATAAATGAAATCTAAATGTACTGCAATCAACATGAGAGATATTGAAGGACTTCCAACAATATAAGATAAGTTGGAATCTGCAAAATTGGCCATTTGATATTATAATTTTGTCAGGGACCTAACTGTAACATCCCCTCTGTTATGTCTTAAATTAATTGAGAAACTATATATATATATATATATATATATATAACATCATTTGAACAAGTGAAACATGATATTAACATACTTCGGCAATACACATTATATTCCATTCATTTCATTGCACAACTAGATTTAGATACAGCTTCAATGTAGTAAGGATCTTCCATATCACATAATATCACATAAAACAAGAGTACAACATCATGATTATTCAAGATCAACCACAACCAGTTTCAACACACAACATCATTTCTTCTAACAGAAAAATCATCATATAAGGCAATCAAAAATATCTACCCATCCTATCTACCTGGAAGGTTAGGACCCCCAAGACACATAATCAACACTCAAGTCCAGGATTCATCTGATTGATTCTAACTTCTTAAGGTCTCAATACTGGTGATTGTTCTGAGAAACAAGGAAGCATCTAATTCCTTTATCAAAACTCAAATCTAGACTCAGCATCAATATTAGTAAACTACCAAATCATAACACAATTTAAATCGTTAAAATCCCAATTACTAGTCAAGTTTTCCTTCCCTTAAATTTTATAAAAAACATAACTAACCATCATCTTGATAATATTCCATATCCTTATGAACTTCATCAATTAATTACAAGTCACCATTTAACAAATGTCTCTCCTTTCCCAAGGAAATACAAGCATCAGTCATTAATTAAAATCGGATATCCCTCCAATGCATAAATCTATAGATTTTAACCTTGTACAATATTTATTGCAAACAGATTTTTAGTAAAACAACAAAAAAGATACAATGGAAAATACAAAAATTACACAAACATTTTTCCCCTAGAAATCCAAACCGAGAAAACCAGCATATTCTATAGTCATTTATACATTGTTTACAATACAATATACATATAGGATCCAACGACATCCAAAACCCTAACCCAATGACCTAGATTAGTCAACAACCCAAATTCCTTAATCAGAAATAGAAAACCATTGACAAAACCCATGTGCTGAAAAATCATCCAACAATGGACACGAAAATCGAGGCAACACAAAAAACGAGGCAAAAATGAGACACTACTACTCATGCAAAGAATATAACACATACCTAAGATTCTCCCACTTCTTGTTTTCTTTGCATACAAGGGGTTACAAGGTTACATAGTCAACAATCCAGGGCAGCAATGCCCATGGATCCTCTACACCAAGAGAACTTCTTAGTGCTCACATATTTTGTTAATGAATCTGCAACATTCTTTAAAGTGTCCACCTTCATCAACAATACTTTATTTTCTTCAAACATGTCTCTCACAAAGTGATATTGAATATCAATATGCTTTGTCTTTGAATGATAAGTCGGTTTATTCGCTAGAAAAATTGGACTCTGACTGTCACAATCTATCCTTACATCTTGTTGTGCCAACCCAATACCTGAACACAATCTTTGTAACCATATTGCTTCCTTACCTGCATGAGTGGTTGCCATGTATTTAGCTTCTGTAGTTGAAAGTGACACTACAACCTATCTTTTTCTCATCCAACTTATTTCTCCTCCAAATAGGCTAAACACATACCCACTTGTAGATCTCCTAAGATCCATATCTCCAGCCCAGTATGCATACACAAAGACATTTATATCCACCACTCTATCCAATATTGGTCCTCCTTGGTAGCACAATCCATAGCTAGTAGTGCCACACAAATACTTGAAAACCCTTTTTACTGTTGTCCAATGCTCCTTCCCTGGTTTTGAAATATACATGCTCAAAACTCCCACTGCATGTGCAATATCCAGTCTAGTACATACCATTTCATACATAAAAATTCCAACTGCACTCGCATATGGATCACGAAACATGTCCTCCTCCTCTTCATGTGTCTTGGGACACTAATTTGCATATAACTTTACACCAACAAGAATAGGAAGCTTGATCGGTTTATATTCATGCATATTAAACCTTTGCAATATTGTCTATACATATTTTCTATGATTTAACTAGAGTTTCCTCTTTTTCCAATCTCTTTTAATTTCCACTCCCAAAATGAAATTCAAAGCACCGAGATCCTTCATGTCAAATTTAGAGGACAACTAAGTTTTCACATCCTAGATAATCTCCTTGTTGTTTCCTATCAGCAACATGTCATCAACATACAAGACCAAATAAATCAAATGATCACCAATTAATTTAAAATACACACAGTGATCCTCTATGCTTCTTGTGAATCCAAGTCCCATCATATAAGTATCAAATTTTTGATACCACATCCTTGGTGATTGTTTTAAACTATACAGAGACTTTTTCAGCTTGCATACCAGCTCCTTCTTTCCCTTCACAACATAACCTTTTGGTTGCTTCATATAGATTTCTTCTTCCAAATCCCCATGTAATGTCTTCACATCCATCTGTTCTACTTCAAAATCAAATGCAACAACAAAAAATAACATAAATATTATATAGGTTAACTTGGAAACATGAGAAAAAATCTCACCAAAATCAATTCCCTCAACCTGGGAATAACCCTTTGCTACTAACCAAGCTTTGTATTTCTCCACTTTTCCTTCTACATTCAGCTTCTTTTTAAATACCCATTTTTTTCCAATTGGATTTCTTCCAGTTGGCAAATCCACTACATCCCAAGCCTCATTCTTATCCAAGGTTTCCATCTCTTTGTCCATGGCCTTTTTCCAGAGATTTCCATCCTCTGAATCCACTGCCTCCCTGACATTTCTAGGATCATAATCAATAATAGAAAAAGAAAAAATTGAACGGAAATCATATGGATTATACCTTTCCAGTAGCCTTCTTTCTCGAACTCCTCAATACTAAAGTATGAGGATATTCTTCTTCTTATTCATGTTCTTCTGTAGAGTTAGATTCATCATCCTTTAAATCAAACTCTGTTTTATTTGGTTCTTCCTTACTTGGTAGGACTTCTTGTTTAACAACATCCATTATTTCTCTAAACACCACATATTGGATATACACTACCTTCTTAGTTTCTGGGTTCCAAAGCTTATAACATTTGATACCATTTTTATATCCAATAAAGATACACTTTTCATCCTTCTTATCTAGCTTACTCTTGTTTTGGTTTGGAACATGAACATATGCATCACAGCCAAATACCTTAAGATGTGTGAGAGAAGGTTTCTTACCATTCCATACCTCTTGTGGATTCTTGTCATCCAGCGCTGATGAGGGTGATCTATTGACCAGGTAACATGCAATACCCACTACCTCTACCCATAATTCTTTCCCTAACCCGGCACCACTAAGCATGCACCTTGCTTTTTCCATCAACGTCCTGTTCATCCTTTCTACAAATCCATTCTACTGAGGTGTATATGGAGTAGTATTTTTCCTTTCTATACTGCACTTCTTATAGAATTCTTCAAATTCATTCCCGCAGAACTCTCTACCATTATCTGTCCTCAACACCTTAATTATTTTCTCTGTTTGATTCTCAACAAGAGCCTTAAAATATTTAAACCTGTCAAAGACTTCAAATTTCTTCCTGAGGAAATATATCCAACTATTCCTTGAGAAGTCATCAATAAATGAGACATAATACACAGATTTTCCCAATGATGGGACCAATACAGGTCCAAAAAAATCACTGTGAACTAGTTGTAAAATTCCTTCTGCCCTCATTGCACTAGAAGGGAATTTTACCCAATTATGCTTCCCATATACACAATGTTCACATAAATCAAAATCTATAAAGAATTTAGACATACCTTCAAGCATACCTTTACCATGTAGTAGTTGAAGACCCATCTCTCCGATATTCCCTAGTATTTGATGCCACAACATAACCTTTTCTCCAGAGACTTTAGGAGTTCTTTCTTCTTCAACTCCAATATTAGGAACAATGGAACTATTACACCCATCACTAATAGTGCTTCCTTTCAGCTTATACAGAGTTCCAAACCGAACTCCTTTCAACAACACCATTGCTCCTCGAACCATCATGCAGGTTTCCTTTTCAAATATTGTTTTTACCCCTGCATCGTCCATTTTTCTTACATAAATCAAATTTATGTCCAAAACTAGGATGTGTAGAACACCAAGCAGTGTTTTAATCCTTCCATCTATGAGCCTCAACTTGAATTTTCCTTGTCCTATGATTCTGGTTTTCGAATCATCACCTAGGAAAACATTACCTCTATCATACGTTTCATATTCATAGAATCACTCCCAGTGGGGAGTCATATGAAAGGATGCACCTGAGTCAACCAATCATGCCTCATTATCTACATGTGTGCTTGAATAATCCAAGTACACATCCCCTCCTTCTTCCTTGGAGGTCTTTTCTTCTGTAGAAGGAGATTCTTCAGATCCCTTCTTTTTCTCAACCTTGGATCTACACTGCTTCTTGTAGTACCCTTCTTTTCCACATCTCCAACATACCTTTACAATATTTCCAGGAGATTTAGATCTACCCTTATACTTAGAACTCCCACTTGAGAACATAGATCTATTTCTTTCCTGGGAGCATCCTCTTGCAAATAATATGTTTGTTCTCTGTCCTTCCATGTTCTTCCATCTCATCTCTCTCGACAACAAGGATAAGACCACTTCATCAAAATTCAAGGCAATTTTATTACTGCCTATGGCCACAACCAGACTATCCCATGAGTCTATTAAAGAACACAGTAAACTGATACACTTATCTTCATCTGAAATTTTGATCTCAATAGATACTAACTGACTTACCATAGTATTGAAGGCGTTCGAATGCTCTTCCACCAAGTCTCCATCTCTCATCCTCATATTATACATCCTCTTTCTCAGGAAGTTTATTTACTAGGGACTTATACTGATACAACTTCCCCAAATTATCCCATAAATCCTTGGTTGTAGTTTCCTTTGACACATTCAGTAATACTGAATCTAAGAGACATAGTCAGATTGTGCTCTTTGCCTTCCGATCCAAATTTTTCCAATCATTTGTTGAATTTCATGTAGGTGCAGTACCTAGATATATCGTGATTCACTGATCTCTTTCCACCAATAGATCTTCCATCTTGAGCTTCCACAGCTCAAAAAATTTCCCATTAAATTCTTGATCTCCATTTTTGAATTTCTTGCCATTTCTTTTCACCTGAAAAATCAATACCATAGATCTCCCACTGTAACAAGGCTTATCATAGTCCGGAGAAAAAACCTTGACCACAAAGGCGTCCCCCTGAAGACAACAAATCTCTGATACTAAATGTATATTTTAACCTTGTACAATATTTACTGCAAACATATTTTTAGTAAATGAACAAAATATATACAATGGAAAATACAAACATTACACAGAGATTTTCCCCTGGAAACCCAAACCGAGAAAACCAACATATTCTATATTCATTCATAGTGATACATTGTTTAAAATACAATATACATATAGGAGTCAGTGACATACAAAACCCTAGCCCAATGACCTGGATTAGTCAACAACCCTTATTCCTTAACCGGAAATAAAAATCCATCAAAAAAATTCATGTGCCGGAAAACCTCCCAACAATGGACACAAAAATAGAGGTAACACAAAAAACGAGGAAAAAATGCGACATGTTTCCCGAGGCAAAACCTACTCATGCAAAGAATATAACACATACCCAACAAAATCAAGTAATCAAACATTATGAATTAGCATAATAGATATATGTAAAAATTTGAAAGAGAAACTCAACCATCGATAGGAGACTGTAAACTTTATGTGTACTTTCTAAATCAAAGATACTATGATAAGTAAAATTCATGTTTGTGTAATGTCAGTTTTTGGAAATGAGAATTCAATTTTGTTTTCGTATACAAATTTATCTTCTAGGAGTCATAGAAAAAGGCATGCCTAGTGCCAAAGCAAGAGGTTCTCAAAAGCACCTTTTGAAGTAAAAATATTAGGTGAGACAGTGCAACTACACAGAGTAATTGCATTAATTGAGCATGAGACCTCTTAAAGTTTAGATATTAGGAGGGAACAAACCATGTGCACCAGAGAAAAGAATTTTCTTGGTGACAAATATCCATGAGGGAAAGAGAGGGTAAGTCTCTAGGAGGAGATCATTTTCCTTGTTTTAGGTTTGAGTGGATGAGATCTAATCAGGAGGAGTCGAAATCCCTTAACCGTTAGATCAAACAGGAAATGTGAACTCGTTAAAAAATAAGACCTTTGGGCTTCGTTATTTCAGAGGATTATATTTGTTTGTATTAAGTGAGCCTCGAATCCCAAAGTCCCAGAGTGAATCTACATCATATATCGGTGGGTGAATACTAGTCGTTGTATCTGTAAGAGTTCAGTTATTCAGAAAGTTTGAGTCTTAACTATCTAAGAGATGAAAAAACCCGAAGCTCTGAATTCTTGAAGTGAAGAACAATCATATATCTAGTGATTGATTACGAGTCGCTATATCTATGAGCCTTTGTTCTTTGGAGGTTCAGTAATTTGGTACTTCGACACAATTAGAGTCATGAAGCTAAAGGTTATGGAACTCCCGGAGTCCTGAAGTTTAGAGTAAATATTTATCATCAAACGTTGGGTATAAGTGTCTGTAGATTCCAAGTATTTAGAATTCAGTCGTTCAAGAGGTGGTGGGTGAAATTTTCTTTGGTGAGAAAAGCACTGAACTCTCAAAGCCATGAATTAATCTTGACCATTGTCGAAGGTTAATCAAGGACCATCAGATGTGTGGGTTCGACCTTCACTAGTTCATAGGTAACGTGATTTTTAGAAGCATAAAAGTTCAAAGCCCGGAGCCCCCATAGTTTTGTCTAGCCATAGATCGGAGAAAGGTGTGAGAATCGTTAATCTCTGAGTTGTTCAAGATTCAGTACTTTGGAAAAATGGAGACGTTGTTGCAAAAAGGTGAGAAACTCCCATAATCTTGAATTCTTGAGTAGAGGAAAATCGTTGATCTTAGAGGAATGTAAGTCGTCACATATCCGATCTCATCTAAGGTTCAACATTCTAAATGAAATAGTCTCAGGTTGTGAAAGTGGGGAAAACCCTAAAGCCCAGAGTTTTGGAGTGGATATCCACCGTATATTCTCGTGTGAGTATAGTATTCTCTAGCCATTAGATCAAATCTATAATTGTCAACAAAGGTAAGTGAAAGTTTAGTTTTAACCTAAAATTGTTGGTCAAATTCTCTTTACGATCGAATTCAGTTGGTAATCACTTCGGGTGGAAAGGAGAGTTAAAGTTGACAACCTTCGGAGCACTAGAGTCCCAGAGCTATGAATAACACCCTCTTTGGCTAGCGCTAGGTTCTATCCTGTGGTCACATGCATGGATTTGTCAAATAAAAAGGATAACACACTACAAGTTAAAATTCAAACTCCAAAGACTTCAACAGGCTTCCCTGGGTTCCAAAAATTATGGATTTAACTTCAAAATAACATAGACATTCATGCTACCAATACTTCAGATTAAAAAACAAATTCGACAGAGAAAAACATTATATAAAGTTCAGATTTGATATAATTTCACAGAGGTCCATAAAACAATGAATTTGAAATGACATAAGTGTTGACAGGAAAAAGATACAAGGTTTCGGATCCATAATACAATTCGACGGAGATCCCATCATAAGAATTGAATTAGGATTTAAATTTAAATAAAAAAAGGTCCAAATTACAAATGGAATTGATTTGTCATAAAATCAATAGAGGATCTACAATGTGAATTAAATTAGGCTTTCAAAAGAAGTTTATCAAAGAAACTCACGATACAAATTGAAACTAAATCCTTAATTGACTAGTGAACAATGCATTGTTAAATTTCCCAACATAATCTCAACTAAAATATCTGATCAATATATGCAATATAAATTCACATTATACAATGAGGATCAGGCCGCTCAATTAGTATTCTGAAAATGTCTGAAATTTACAGCGAAGATTTAAAATATAACATTGTAACTATTATTCGTTTGGCAGCAAACGTAACACTTGGCATTCATACTTTCCAATGTTTCTACAGTGACTCTATCAATCTTTTTTAATAATACACTCGTAATATAAATAAATTTAGAATATAAAAATACCAGGACCAATGAAATCTGCATAATGAAGATGCCCTTCAAGTCTTGTGCTCCTTCCTTTCCTTCTCTTGCTAATCACATAGACTTCACCGGTACCTCCCATCCAATGATAGGGGTAATATTCTTCCCCCTTATCCCCCCTTGAGCTGAAAAGGGGCCACACACAAGAAAGAAACAATAATAGCTCCAAGACTTTCCTCACAAGGAAGAGCTTCCACTCTTTTTACAAGATTGGTATCCCAACTCTCGCAAGTAGAACACAGTCCACTAAACATTTGGTAGCATAACAATGCTTAGAAAAATTAGAACCCCCTTTCCCTTCTCCAGAATTTATTTTTATAGAATTTTATTCATTGACACATGTCCTCATGCATAGATAATTAACATTTTAGTATATTTTAATTTGGATTTCTCACTCACACACTTGTCACAATCTCTCCAAGTTACACCAGTAATTACCATTCTTATTTCATTTAAAAAGGTCAAAATGTTCAATGTGTTCATATTTTCACTCCTAGGTCTCCCTTTGTTCCCCAGATTCTCATTTAAGGAGTGCCCCCTAACTAGATCTTAGTTAAAATTTAATTAGGAGTCTTCTTCTAGTTAGACTAGTGTAGTTTCATTCTAGATTCTATTATATGTACAACCAACCTCGCAAGTTATTATTTATTTCTATTTAAAATTTCCTTTTTATTAAATTCATACACACATGAGCATTTTATCCAACATTTATAGTTTTCCCACCTTTTCCTAGAATTAGACTTATCCCAAATTTAATATTTTAATCAATGCCCAAGTGAAACTTAGACTTAAGCTTAGACTCTTGTTAGGAGTTTCACTAAAAAAATTATCATTTACTTAAATATTTAGTCCAACATGGTCTTAATCATTTAAATGTTTTCCAAGCCACCTATATTTATTGACTCAATTTTAAATTATGGGAAATGCCCTTCAAGACACACCTTCGTGCTCCAAGGGTGCCACTCACCTTAGATTTTTTTTGGAATTTGTTCGAACCTTGGAATCGTCACTCCAATCGGTCGACCTTGTGAGAGATTAAGGGCTTATAATGAATAAGGACTCTTCCTTATTGTGCACTCCTTAGAAATAATTGTGAGTGACTGTCTTAGCTTTCCCTCATAGAATCATGGACCTTTTGAACTAGTTAATCGTTAACCTACCATTCATACCACGGTGGGAATGCTAGTAGGCTATGATAGGGACATTGTCACACCTCTCCCTGAAATTTCTAGTTTTTGTGCATGGCCCCTCTACTCCTTATGTGACTGAGATTATCAAGCATAGTCAAGCCTCCATCCACTGATAAAAACACTGCCAATAATTCCATATACATAAATCATACTATAATCAATCATACAACATATGTGCATGAAATGAAATACTCAATAGATACAATCCACTCCTTGACTCAATCCGGAGTCCAAGGGAATTCATCGATGCCATCAACATACTTAACCTGTAATGTGTCCTTCACACTTAGGATGACTTGTCAAAAGCATATGTCAATATATATTCATCAATATAATCAATAATACATAACACCTCAGCATCATCATATATAACTCATAATCTAAACGAAGTCACGGAGTACCATACCCAGATCACTTGCTAGCAAGTGTACTCAAATAATAATTCAATAATAGTATGCTTAGTAGAGGGGGATGTTACATACAACCCCTCTTGTTTTAAAATTCATCCCGAATTTTTTACAGTATATATAAAATAAAGTAAATAAATGTATCTTATATAGATCTATATGTCTAATCTATCAAACAAGTAAGGAAACTATTGATGCATTTCAAATGCGTCCTCTCAGGTAGCCGAGTGTGGACTATAATTGTCCCACTGGACCTTGACCTGCTCAACTGTTCAACGTCGTAGTTGTTGAATGTGATGGTCCAGAATGCAGATTGGCTCTTCCATGAGAGAACCATCATCTGACACCTATAACGAACTCATGTCAATAACATGTGAAGGGTCACTAATATAATGTCTCAAAACAAATACATGAAATACGTTGTGCATACACCTCAAATAATCAGGCAAGGCTATTCAATAAGCCACATGTCCTTTATTTTCCACTACTTCAGAGGGTCCCACAAACCTAGGAGATATTTTAGCACCCTTTCCAAACTTGATCAAACTCTTGTTTGGTTTTACTTGCAAGAAGACTATGTCCCCAACTTCATAACTACGGTCTACGTGATGCGCATCATCATAACTCTTCTACTGATATTGCGTTTCTTTAATCCTATGTCTTATCGATTTCATTTTTTCTTCCATTTATTGAATCACTTCTAGTCCTACCAAAACCGTGTCCTCGATTCGATCCCAACTCAAAGGCATCCGACATGAACTCCCATAAAGAAACTCAAACGGTTCCATATTAATCGTACTTTGATAGTTGTTGTTGTATGAAAAATTTATTAGTGGAAAGAATTCTTCCCAATGATTTTTTTGGTCCATTACATACATACGTAGCATATCCTCTAAAATATGGGTTATTCTTTATGTTTTCCTGTCTATATCTGGGTGGTAATTTGTGCTAAAGTTTAGCTGTGTTCCCAAGGCCTCTTGAAAACTGGTCCAAAACCATCATGTAAACAAAGATCCTCGATCGGATATGATCCTTCTTGGTACAACATAAAGTCTTACAATATCGTTGAAAAATACTCTATCTATGTCTAGAGCCTGATACATAATACGCACAGGAATAAAGGGTGCACTCTTCCTCGGAGTTTCAATTACCATAGAATCGAATTGTGTATCTTTGACTTTAGTGGAAATCCAATGATAAAGTCCATCGAAATGACTTCCCATTTCAATTTGGGAATAACATGTGGTTGTAAAAATCCTACTGGATGTCTATGTTTATCCTTCACTTGCTGAAATTCTATACATATCACCACGTAACCAACTATGTCTTCTTTGATTCCCTTCGAGAATAATAAAGGCTTAAGGTCTGCCTTCATTTTCATGACTCTCAGATGAGACATGTATATTTTTCTATGAGCTTCGCTCAAGATCAAACTTCTTAATTCATTGTTAGGCAGTACATAAATTCTTTCGTTAAATATCAATAATCCATCGTTGTCTAATGAATAACCTCCATACTTTGGTACCATCATGGTATCTTGTCCAATACTATTATTAACTTATTTATACCAGTCATCATTGATTTGTAAGGTTACAATCGTTTCTCGAAGATTCGTCTTAATAGGTAATATTGAAATATGTGTGGTTTCCTACTCAATGCATCTTCCACTCGGTTCATAGTTCCTTTAATGCAAGTAATTTCAAAATCATATTCGCTAATTAATTCTGACCAATGCCTTTGTCGCGCGTTCAAGTCACTCTATGCAAAAATATGTTTCAATCCACAATGATTTGTCTTTAATTCGAATTTTCATCCAATCAGATAGTGTCTTCAAACTCTCAAAGCATATATAATTGCTAATAATTCCAGGTCATGCATTGCATAGTTCTCTTCTTGATTTCTCAATTTCCTCTAAATGTAAGCGATCACTCGGCCATATTGTATAAAAACTCTTCCTAAAACTTCCTTGGATGCATATGTACATATCAAGGATTCCTTGTCCATGTCGGGGAGTTTTAGTATCGGTGTTGTTGTCAACAATTGCTCGAGCTTTTCAAATGCTTCCACTCATTTCTCAGTCCATACAAACTTCTTTTTTTTGTTATGCAATTCCATGATTAGATTTGTTATCTTCGAAAGGCCCTCGACGAATCATCGGTAATATCCTACTAGACCCATAAAATTGCATACTTCTTTTACACTTGTCTGTGTTGGTCATTCCATAATAGCCTCTTCTTTCAATGGATCCATAATGATACCTTCACCAAATATGGTCTGTCCCAAATAATGAATCTTCGATTTCTAAAAAAATCATTTTGATAGCTTCATGTACAATTTGTTTTCTCTTAGGCACTGCAGGACCAATCTCAAGTGTTCATCATAGTCTTCCTTTGTCCAAGAATAAATTAGTATGTCATCAATAAAAAATTGAACAAACTTGTCCAAGTATTCAAGGAACACCCCATTCATCAAACTCATGAATACCCCTGGGGCGTTCATCAAACCGAATGGTAAAATTGTAAACTCATAGTGTCCAAATATTGTCTTAAAAGCGATTTTAGGGATATCTTCCTGTTTAATTTGTAACTGGTGATATCCTGATCTCAAGTCAATATTCGAAAACACCATCGGTCCTTTCATATGATCAAATAAATTGTCAATCCTTGGCAATGAATATTGGTTCTTGATCGTATCTTTGTTCAATTGATGATAGTCAATGCAAAGCCTCCATGATCCATCCTTATTTCTAAAAACTATCACGGGCACACCCCATGGTGACATGCTTGGACGTATCAATGCCAAATCCAACAACTTCAATTTCATTTTCAACTCCTGCAATTCAGACGCTGACATCCGATATGGAATTATCACTACCAGTTTAGTTCTAGGTTTCAAGTCAATTGTAAAATACAACTCTCTTTCGGGAAGTAAACCTGGTAACTCTTCTAGAAACACGTCTTCAAACTCTTGCACTACAAGAAGCGTTTCTATTCCTTTTACCTCACCCTTTTCATTTAGCGCTAATATTGCATATAAATTGCATCCCTTGCACATACTCTTTTTCAATTGTAGAGATGAAATAAACCTCAAGGACACTCTTTGGTTTCTTCCTACAATCACTCTACTTTGTCCCAAATCATTCATCAAAATTAACCATTTTGTCTTACAATTAAGTATCGCACTATGCGATTTCAGCCAATCCATACCAATCACTATGTCATAAGATCCCAAGATCGTGACATAAATATCTACCTTTGTCACAAAGCCTCCCAAGGTAAGGCTATAGTTTGTAGCCTTTCCTCCAACCTTCTGTTTGGTAGTTGATGCCATTTGTACGTACTTGAACTTGTCCTGCTCAACTTCCTTTACCTTAATTCTCTTGAGTGTTTCACTAGAGATAAATCTCTCTCTATCACCTAGATCTATCAATATACTATAATTCTAGTATTCGATTGTACCTGACATCTCTAGCACAATAGATTGGTTCTCATCCTGACCATTGTTCACTACCGCATGTGTCTTATGGGCCTTGCCCAAATATCCAACGGTAGTGGGTCCAGATGATTCGACTGCTATGGCCTTATCAATTGGATAGTATTGCTAGTAATGTGGTTGACCACATGTACAACATCCAGTAATTGGTCCAGTGTTCCTAGTCCCCAAAGTAGAAGTTGTTGGTCTAGCAGTTTGTGATCCTGATCCATTCTGCTGAACAAGCCTAAGTTGTTGTTGCTATGGACGACACTGCTATTGTTGTTTTGGTCCTCTGTAAGGAGTCCTCTACTGAGGAGTCTGTCATTGTGGTTTCATGAACATAGATCCTATGGGTGTGTCTCAATGCCCTGAAGCATGTCTTGCTAGTGTCTGATGTTGTTGTGATCCTGGTGTCACTCGTACAACCTATCTAAGAGGATTCCTGCCCTGACCTTGGTTGTTCAACTCTTCCTCAACTATGAGGGCCTTCTGAACTGCATCATGTAATGACTGAGGCATTAGGATCTATACCTCTGCATGAATGTTGAATTTAATGCCAAATGTAAACTTGTTTACCTTTAACTTCTATGTGTTCATATGTGGAGCATACCTAAGTATCTCCATGAATATGGCTGCATACTCTGGAACTGTAGGACTACCCTATCGTAAGGCATTGAACTCATTAATATGACACTTAATGAATTCCTCAAAAAAGTACCCCTCTCTAAACCGTTCCTCGAACATCTCCCATGAAACATCTTTGACGGCCATGTTTAGTTGAGGTAGGAGCATATTACACCATAGAAGAGCACTCCCCTTCAGTTGAGATACTGCCATGCAGACTTTCATGTTGGAGGTGTAATCACTAAGTGTTAATCACATCGCCATATTATCCAACCATGCCTCGGTGGCTAAGCCATCCGTGGCACCCATGAACTCGGGAAACTTCACCTTCTCGAGTTCTCTATGTATACTACCACTACCAGATGGAGCGCATTGTGAACCCTCATTGGGTAAAAATGCTCTGCCCTCATCTTGATCCATATGGTTAATCAATGCCTCAGACATCCTCTGAAAGGTTCTCATCAAACCTACCACATCTCTCACAACAACTTTTTCTGGCTCAATATTTTTCTCATCTCCTTGGGGTTCAGACCCTTCTGGCATGAGTAATATTGAAGGTGTCACACCTCTTCCTCCAGCACCATGTCGTCTACTTCCCTTGCATCCTCTAACCATGATTACCTGCAAGAACAATTTCATATATTTATTAGAGATCTAATTCAATAATTTAGTTTAACATAGTGGATGGCATAATGGTCCAATGTCTCAAGCTTGAACCTCGCTATGATAC
>ML790009.1:457122-478063 GCA_009831015.1 Picea engelmannii | reverse complement strand
TAATAAAACATCATTTGAACAAGTGAAACATGATATTAACATACTTCAAAAATACACATTCTATTCCATTCATCTCATTGCACAACTATATTTAGATACAACTTCAATGTATTAAGGATTTTTGATATCACATAACGTCACATACAACAATAGTACAACATCATGATAATTCAATATCAACCACAACAAGTTTCATCACACAACATCATTGCTTCTAACACAAAATTCATCATAAAAGGAAATCAAAAATATCTACCCATACAATCTACCTGCAAGGTTAGGACCTCCAAGACACATAATCAATGCTCAAGTCCAAAATTCATCCGATTGATTTTGACCACTTAAGGTTTCAATACTGGTGACTGTTCTGAGGAACAAGGAAGAATCTAATTCCCTTATCCAAACTCGAATCTAGACTCAAGATCAATATCAGTAAAGTACCAAATCATAACACAATTTAAATCATTAAAATCCCAATTACTAGTCAAGTTTTCCTTCCCTTAAATGTTATAAAAATCATAACTAACCATCATGTAGATAATATGACATATCCTTATGAATTTAATCAATTAATTACAAGTCACCATTTAACATATGTCTCTATTTTCCCAAGGAAATACAAGCATCAGTCATTAATTAAAATTGGACATACCTCCAATGCACAAATCAATTAATCAAACATTATGAGTTAGCATATTAGATATATGTAAAAATTTGAAAGAGAAACTCTCAACCACCTAGAGGAGACTATAAAATCTATGTGTACTTTGTAAATCAAAGATATTATTATAAGTAAAATTTGTGTCTGTACAATATCAGTTTCTGGAAATGAGAATTCAATTTTGTTTTCGGATACAAATTTCTCTTTTGGGAGTCACAGAACAAGGATTTCCCAATGCCGAAGGAAGAGGTGCTCAGAAAGACCTTTTGAAGTAAAAATAATAGGAGAGACAGTGCAACTACACAGAGTAATTGAATTAACTGAGCAGGAGACCTCTTAAAGTTTAGATCTCAGGAGGGAACACACCATGTGTGCCAGAGAAAAGCGTTGTATTGGTGATGAATCTCCATGAGGGAAAGCGAGGGTAAGTCTCTAAGAGGAGAATTTCCTTGTTTTAGGTTTGAGTGGACGAGACCTAATCGAGAGGAGTCGAAATACCATAACTATTATATCAGATAGGATATGCACACTCATTAAACCCTAAGACCTTTAGGCTTTGTTACTTCGATGGATTATAGTTGCTTGTATTGAGTGAGCCTGGAAGCACGAAGTCACAGAGTGATTATACACCATAGTTTAGTGGGAGAATACTAGTTGTTGAATCCATAAGAGTTCAACAATTCAACAAGTTTGAGTCCTAATTGTCTAGGAGATGAAAAACCTTGAATCTTGGAAATCCCAGACTGAAGTACAGTTGTAGATCTGGTGGTTTGTTATGGGTCGTTACATCTATGAGCCTTCGTTCTTCGGAGGTTTGGTAAATTGATACATTGACAAAATTAGAGTCATGAAGCTAAAGGTTAAGGAACTCTCAGATTATTGAAGTCTGGAGTAAATATTTACCCTCAAACACTGGGTACATGTGTTCATAGATTCCGATTATTTGGAATTCGGTCGTTCGGGAGGTGGTGGGTGAAATTTTCTTTAGTGATAAAAGTCTCGAACTCCCAGAGCCCGAAATTAATCTTGAACATTTTCGATGGTTAGTCAAGGACCGTTAGATATTTGGATTTGGCCTTTTATAGTTCATAGGTAATGTGAGATGTAGAAGCATAAAATTCTGAAGCTCAGAGCCCTCGAAGTTTCTTCTAGCCATATATCGGAACAAGGTGTGGGAAAAATTAATCTCTAAGTTGTTTGGGATTTGATACTTCAGAAAAATGGAGTCGTTGTTGCAAAAAGGTGAGAAACTCCCAGAATCCCAAATTTCAGAGTAGACGACAACCATTGATCTTAGAGGAGTGTAAGCTGTCAAATCTCCAAGCCCATCAGAGGTTCAACAATCCGGATGAAACAGTCTCAAGTTGTGAAAGTGGGAAAAACCCTGAAGCCCAAAGTTCCAGAGTGGGTCTCCACCAAAGATTCTCACATGAGGAGAATCTCCTCTAGATGTTAGATTAATCTATAATCATTGACAAAGGTAAGTGAAAGTTTAGGGTTAACCTACAACTACCAGTCAATTTCTCTTTATGACCGAATTTAGTTGGTAATTACTTCGAGTGGAAAGGAGTGTTAAAGTTGTCAACCTCCGGAGCACCAGAGTCCTGGAGCTCTGAATATCACCGTCTTTGGCTAGTGCTAGGTTCTAGCCTGTGGTCATGTGCATGACTTTGTCAATCAAAAATGATAACACACTATAGGTTAAAATTCAAACTCTAGAGACTTCAACATGCTTCCCTTGGTTTTGAAAACTATGGATTTAAATTCAAAAGAACACAGGCATTCATGCTACCATTACTTCAGATTAAAAGACAAATTCGACAGATAAAAACATGATATAAAAATCAGATTTGACATAATTTCATAGAGGTCCATAATACAACAAATTTGAATTGACATAAGTGTTGACAGGAAAAAGATACAAGGTTTTGTATCCAGAATACAATTCGACAGAGATCCCATCATAAGAATTGAATTAGGATTTAAATGTAAATCAACAAAGGTCCAAAATAAAAATGGGATTGATTTTTCATCAAATCAATAGAGGATCTACGATGTGAATTAAATTAGTATTTCAAAATAATTTTATCAAAGAAACTCACGATACAAATTGGAACTAAATCCTTAATTGACTCGCGAACAATGCATTGTTAAATTTCCTAACATAATCTCAACTAAAAACTATGATCAAACATATTTCAAATATGGATGAAAATACAGACTTTAAACATAGACTATACACAATATAAATTCACATTATACACTAAGGATCAGGCCACTCAATTAGTGTTCTGAAAACATCTGAAATTTACAGCGAAGATTTAAAATATAAAATTGTAACTATTATTTGTTTGGAAGCAAACGTAACACTTGGCATTCAAAATTTTCACTGATTCTAGAGAGACTCTATCAATCTATTGTACTAATACTCTCGTAATATAAACAAATTCAGAATATAAAAATACCAGGACCAATGAAAGTTGCTTAATCACAGAGACTTCATTGGTACCTCCCAACCAATGCTATGGGTACTCTTCTTCCCACTTATCCCCTGGAGCCACAAAGGGGGCACACACAAGAAACCAAAAATAATAGCTCCAAGATTTTCCTCGCAAGGAAGGGCTTCCACTCTTTTTACAAGCTTGGTATCCCAACTCTCACAAGTAAAACACAGTCCAATAAAAATTTGGCAGCATAACAATGCTCAACAAAATCAGAACCCCCTTTCCCTTCTCAAGAATTTGTTTTTATAGACTTTTATTCATTTACACATGTCCTCATGCATAGATAATTAATTTTTTATTAAATTTTAATTTGGATTACTCACTCACACACTTGTCACAATCTCCCCAAGTTACACTAGTAATTACCATTCTTATTTCATTTAAAAAGTTCAAAATCCCTCACAATCCTCAATGTGTTCCTATTTTCACTCCTAGGTGTCCCTTTGTTCCCCAAATTCTCATTTAAGGAGTATCGCCTAACTAGATATTAGTTAGAGTTTAATTAGGAGTCTTCTTCTAGTTAGACTAGTGTAGTTTGACTCTAGATTCTATTCTGTGTCCAACCCGCCTCTCAAGTTATTATTTATTTCTATTTAAAATTTCTTTTTTATTAAATTCAAACACACATGTGCATTTTATCCAATCTTTATGTTTTCCCACCTTTTCCTGGAATTATAATTATTCCAAATTTAATAATTTAATCAGTCCCCAAGTGAAACTTAGACTTAGGCCAAATCTTAGACTTAGGCTTAGACCCTTGTCAGGATTTTCACTAACAATTTTATCGTTTACTTAAATATTTAATCCACCAAGGTCTTCATCATTTCAATGTTTTCTAGGCCACCAAGATTTATTGACTCAAATTTAAATTATGTGACCTGCCCTTCAAGACGCACCTCTATGCTCCAAGGGTGCCACTTTCCTTGGACTTGTTTTGGAAGTTATCTAAACCTTGGAGTCAAAAATCCACGTGGTCGACCTTGTGAGAGACTAAGGGATTCTAAGTAATAAATACTCCTCCTTATTGCGTGCTCCTTATTAATATTCATGAGTGACTGTCTCAGTATTCCCTCATGACATCGTGGACCTTTTGAACTAGGTAATTGTTAACCTACTGATCCGAAATATATTTGCAGAATGAAATGAATACAGATTATTATCAAAAGATGTTTAACACAGAATAATCGATATACAGTAAAACTAGTTTCTATTCAATAAAGAAATAAGCTGAAACTGTAAAATGCAGTGGAAACAATCTTGCTACAATTGTGGCAGCTTATCTATGAGAAGAGATGCGATGGTTGTGATAATTCATAAGAATATGATTACGATGAGGCTCTGAAGGATTTTTTACAATAAAAAGGAATGTCAAAAACCCTAGACATCCAAAAAAACTAACCTTGGGAGATGAAGCACCAAAAGTCATGTGGGCCTCGTTTGGGTAAGTTAGTACATCAACTTCCCAGGGTCGTAACTTTGCATACGATCTTCATTTTAGGTGCACGATATCCCATTGGAAAGGTATATCTGAGGATCGTGGTGAGCCCTAAAAAACATTTTTTAGGGCCACAAAAGGGTGCCTCAAGTCAGGGACCCAAAAACTATGGAAAAAATTCCAAACTGGAAAACTGCCAAAATGAGCTAGTTGGAATAGGTGGGAGGCCACCATCATCCATCTAGATCAATACTCCCCCTTAGGAAGAAATGGTCTCCATTGTGTTGAGTTAACCCATCAAATGAGGAAATTTATGTAGAATTTGGCCCCAGGTGAGCCACTTGCCTTGGTGCAGGAGCTTCCTTGCTTTGACAACTTGATAAAGTTGGCTCCTTTGGTGGCGAGTGCCGTTGATTTGTTTGTCCACAATATGATCATTGGATTTTTTTTGTGTGTAGTCGGGGTTGAGATTTGTTGGTGTTAGTTGTTCTACTATCATTTGAGGTGTCCAATAATGGTGGGAAATACGGTTGAAGGATATCCACGTTGAACACTGTGTGCAAACCAAGGAAAGGAGGAATGTTGAGCTCGAAAGCATTACCACCCACACTCTTGGTGATGGTGTACATCCCATAATTGAGCAGGTGAAGCTTCTGATCGGGTATTGTAAGGTGCTCTTTCTACAAGTGCAACCAAACTCTGTCACTCACCTGAAACTTATGTGGCACCTGGTGTTGATCATGGCGTTGCTTGTACTTGTCATTAGACTTTTGTAGGATATCCTAAACCTGTTGGCAGATGTGTTGAATCCACTCAATGAATTGGGTGGCTTTGTCAACTTCAGTTGGATCAAGAGATGAGTCAGCCAAGGTGACTACAAGGGGTAGTGCAACATCTATGGGACCCAATGGTTGGAATCCCAACCCAGCTGAAAGGGGATGTGGTTGGTTGAGCTATATAAAGGTCATTTGTAGCTATGTTGAACATAGGGGAGACTCTCATCCCATGTGGGAGGGTGCTTGGAATTATACATGCACATGATATGCATGGTCATTTGATTTAAAATCTTAGATTGGCCACTGATCTGGGGGTGGAAGGTCATGGATTTGGTGAGCTTGGTGTCCAGCAGTGACCGGAGGCTTGACCAGAATGCGCTGAGAAATCAATTTTCCCTATCTGACATAATGGTCTGTGGGATTCCAAAATGTACCCAGACTCATTCAAAGAATACCTTGACAGTGGCCTCTATTGTGATTCTCTTCTTGTAGGCAACCATAATCTCCATCTTAGAAAAGTGATCCACAACCACAAAAGCATAGTCATTTCCCTGCTTGGTGGGTGGGAGGCCCGACATGTAGTCCATTGATATGGATTCCCATGGCATGTTAGGAGTAGGTAGATGGGTGTTCATGCCCTATTTCTTAGTGGTCAGTTTGGCAATCATGTAGGCCTTGCAACACCTGATATACTGGTTGACCTCCTATCAAAGTTTCAACCATTAGAAATGTTTCTATAGCATTTCCACTGTCTTTTTTATGCCGAAGTGTCCTTCCACCCAACTATATTGGGATTGCTAGATCATATTCTCTCACTCGCTTGATGGAATGTAGATATTGACTAGATGGCACAAAATCTCGTCCTGAAGATGGAAATTAGTGACCACTGCGTTTGCACCCAACATTTGGTAGGTGGTGGCGAAGTCTGGGTTTGTCTCATAGAGTTGGGGACATCCAGAGGTCTCATGGCCGCAAGATTCTAGCACCATGGTGAGTGTCATGAATGGTAGTATATTGAGGACAACATATGATAGTGTCTCACTATGAGAGGCCACGGGGTGGCCGTGCTGAGTGAGAATGGTGCCCACAACATAGTTTGAAGCATATGTCTATATCTCAAAGGGTTGTTGTAGGTTCGGTAGTGAAAGTACTAGGGTTGAGCACAAGTGCTACTTCAAATCATCAAACACTTGTTGTTGTTATCAGTACCAAAAAAGTTTACCCTTACCACCACCCCTAGTTACTTGGTTGAGGGCCCATGCAATATGGGAGAATCCCAACATGAACTTGCGGTAGAAATTGGCAAGGCCCAAGAAGCTTCGAAGCTAAGTAAGTGTGGTTGGGGCTGGCCAGTCACAGATGACTTGGATTTTGGTTGGATCCACATGTACATCATGTTGATGAATGATGTAGCCCAGGTAACGAACCTTTTCCACGGTGAAGGAGACTTTTTCCAAGTTGGCATTGAGATGGTTTTGTTGTCGTAGGGTGTGCAGAACATGTTGAATATGTTGCAAGTGTTCTGCCCAATTATTTTTGTAAATGAGGATATCATCAAGATACACCACTACAAAATTATTGGTGAATGGTTGCACGATATCATACATCATCCTCATGAAAGTGGCTAGAGAATTTGTCAAACTAGAGGGCATGACCAACCATTCAAAAATACCTTCATTCTATTTGAAGGCAGTCTTCCATACATATTTTTGTTCTATCAAGACCTGGTGGTAGCCAGACTTCAAATCAATATTACTAAAGTATTTGGCCCCCATGAGATGATCAAGGAGGTTGTTTATTCGAGGAATTGGGTATCAGTTTCTGACTGTGATTTTATTCAGGTCCTAGTAATCAATGTAGAGTCGCCATGTTCCATATTTATTCTGTACCATCATGATTGGGATCCCACAAGGTGATGAGCTGGGATGGATGTGCCTCTTGTGGAGAAGTTCTAGGATCTATCGCTTGATCTCCTCATTCTCTAACAAAGAGCAGTGGTAGACTAGCCCATTGGGAAACAGTGCATCAGGGGTCATATCGATGGGGTGCTTGACCTGACAGTGCAGAGGTACCCCAATAGGTGAGGAGAATATATATGAGTATTCTTCGATGACCTTATCCACTTGATTCTATTGTGTGGAGAGGTTGACCGCAGAGACCCTGAATGTGGTTGTGATCTTTCGCTCATTCTGAGAGCGAATCATGAAAAATACAAACTTCCCTGTCTGAGAGATGACCTTTATACATATCTTGGCAAAGATCAAGGAAATAACACTAGGTGGGACTACCTCGGGTCTCTTGTACAATTTCTTGTTCAAAGTAATAATAAAACTGCGAGGCCTAGACTCATATACAACATGATGTTTCCATAAATATGGTTGGCCCAAAATAAAGTTACAAACTTAGAGGGGGGAAACATCACATAATACCTCATCTCTGAAGGGCTTGATGTCATATGACAGGCGACATTGTTAGCTAATGTGGATGTTGCTTCCTTGGTGAAGCCATCTGATGGTGTAGGGTTGCAGGTGAAGCGTTGTCAGCAGGGTGAGTCGCTTGAAAACCTCTACTGATATGAGTTTATTTTGGCTACTTCTATCAATGATGAAGCGTAGTGGGGTACCCTTCACCCATATTTGTGAATGAAAAAGGTGCTTGCCTTCCTCTGGATCATCTGGTTCACCGGGTTGGAGCTTGGTGGTAGCAACGGTAGCACTGGGTTCTACGTCAATGATCTATATCCCCATTTCTGGTTTTGATTCAGAGTCAAAACCTGCATCTGATTCAGAGGCTTTCACCTCAGCCACCGGTGACTTATTCAAGCAACAATCAACAGTGTTATTCTAGGGGCTCTTATGGAAGTCGCACCACTTCTCGGTATATTTATTTGTCTTTTTGGTGTCCTTCTTTGCTTGCGGCCTGGACTAGCTATCTTGAGGTTTTCCATATTTGTTCTATCATTTTTTCAACAAGATGGGGCCGTCCTTTCTTGGCTTTTGCTGTGAGTGGTTCCCGTGCCCAAATTGTCATGTCTTTTGTTTGAGTTTCTGTTCTATTTTGACGACATATCGGTAGGACATGCCCAAGGATGAGATGTCCATAAACTCCATTTAATCCTGCATGTATCTATGCATATTGTCATGATAATTGAGCACCAGATGTCGCTCAGAATATTTGATACCCATTTTGGTGCACAAGGTATGGAAGATATTTGTGAACTCGGGCACTACTTGGTCTCTTTCCTACTGCAACGTGGTCCATTTTGTGTACAAGTCATCATAACTTTCAACATGGTAGTATTGTTCCTTAATAGCATCCCTGAAGGACTCCCATGTGACAACAACAGTAAATAAAGGGGGTTCCTTTGTTTCCTTTTGGTCATAGAAAGTTTCCCACCAATATTTGACATGGGGGACGACTTTGAGGAATGCAAAATTAATATTTTCTTTATTCATGAAGTTATGGATAGAGAAATATCCTTCTAGCAGATTCAACCATTTGTCTACTGCATATGCTTCTATATGGACTTCAAATATAGGAATATTGAAGTTGATTTGTACCTTTAAGGGGGACGTGCCTCTGTTTGAGGAAGATGTGTCGCATGTTGGTAGTCTCTAAAGGATTTACACAAAAATATCCATCATCTAGTTCCTCTGTTACGTGAGGGATTCCTCGAGCAACATTTTGAAGGGATTTCTTGTCTCGTCATATTTATTTTATTCTACCATGAGAGGTCATTTGGGCATGCGAGAGATTTTGTCCTCAAGAGAAACAAGCTCGAGACCCAATTCTTTGTACCCTGACCTCGTTGGGGACATGCATTAAGTATGATAAGGAGAAGACCGCTATGATACCACTGATCTAGAATATATTTGAAAAATAAAATGAATACATATTATTATAAAAATATTCTTAAAACGGAATAACAGATATACAGTAAAACTGGTTTCTGTTCAATAAGGAAATAAGCTGAAACTGTAAAATGCAGTAGAAACAAGCTTGCTAGAATGGTGGCGGCTTATCTCTAAGAAGATATGTGATGGTTGTACTCACTCATAAGAACATGATTACAATGAGGATATGAATTCATTTGTACAATAAACAGGAATGTCAAAATCCCTAGACATACAAAAAACCTAACCCTAGGAGATGAAGCGCCAAAATTCATGTGGGCCCCATTTGGGTAAGTTAGAACATCAACTTCCCTGGGTCGTAACTTTTGCATACGATCTTTGTTTTAGGCACATGATAGCCCATTGGAAAGGTCTATTTGAGGACTAAACATTTTTCTACTATTTATTAAAGATCAGTTTGACTATGGTGACCCCTAAAAGACGTTGTTTAGGGCATCAAAATAGCCCCACAAGTTAGGGACCTAAAAACTAGGGAAAAAACTGCCAAACTGGAAAACTGCCAAAATGAGCTAGTTGGAATAGGTGGGAGGCCACCGAAATCCATTTGGATCACCTACAGTTCATAAAATAGTGGGATTACTAGTAGGATGTAATAGGGATTCTTTCACACATCTCCCTCAAATGTTTGGTTTTTGTGCATGGCCCCTCTACTCCTTATGTGAGTCAGATTCACAAGCATCGTCAAGACTTCATCCACTGACAAAAACATTGTCAATAATTCCATATAAATAAATCATACTATAATAAATCATATATCATATGTGCGTGAAATTAAATACTCAATAGAAACAATCCACTCCCTTTCTCAATCTAGAGTCCAAGGGAATCCATCAATTCCATCAACATCCTTAACTTGGCATGTGTCTTGCACACTCAAGATGACTCGTCAAAAGAATCTATCAATATATATACATTAATAAATCAATAATCCATAACACCTCAACATCATCATATATAACTCATAATATGAACAAAATCATAGAGTACCATACCCAGATCACTTGAAAGAAAGTGTCCTCAAAGAATAAGTCAATAATAGTATACTCAGTAGAGTGGGATGTTACACTAACCTCCCTAACCCCTCGCATAGGTAGAATAATATATTTTCCATGTAATAAAGACCAATATTAATAAATAATTCTTACTTAATAAGGTGAAAAAGTCAAATGTAAGAATACCTAATGTAAGCTTTCGCTTCTAGAAAGATCTTCCTCTAGGTTGTTCTTTTGGTAGACGGATTTAGTATAAATAGGATTCAAGGGCATGAGAAGTCTTTATCTTGAGAATTATTGTAATAGAGAGTTTCTCTACTCGAGGTTGTCACCTCGAAGAGGCAAGCGAACAATGTTCCCATTTCACTAAAGGTATCATTTTGGTGTGTTATTCTCTATATTATGTTGTTCTATTGGTAATTTCTGTGATATTCTTGTCTCTTCTCAATATAACAGAACCAGGTGCATAACAAGTGGTATCAAAGAACTTTCCTTGGTAGGAATTGTGGATTAATTTTTTTTTAGGGTAGAGACGTGTTGAAACATATTTAAACTACAGTGATTTTTTGTTCAACGCATAAATCAGCGGTGGGCGAAGCATACTTGTAGGAAATACAAGAGGTTTTTAAGCACACATTATTGGACACCCTTGTAACCCTTGTCGGTACCCCTTCAAGTGGTATTACATTAGACAACACATGTATATGGAATTTATCTTCCATGTACCTATGATATATTGATAGCCCCCCTAGGTATCCTAAAATGAACCATATATCAATTGATTGGTCGCCTAACTTCTATATTTTCATCAATAGCAACACTCAAGAAGAAACTCTCTAGTACCTAGGTAATTGGGAAATATGGTGAAGGGTACGATCTATCCTACTTAGTTGGTGCTCTGAGATATTGGGTTGAGTACTATTGTTCGACCCTACATGTATATCAGAGAGATATAGCCCAGAGAAAACCCTTTTCTATAGGAACCCTAACCCTTGGGATGGAAACAAAATAGAAGAGGAATAGACAATATTTATTTCCATGCAACCTTTCCTCCTGCATTCGGGTTGCGAAAATAATACACATTTTTCCTGTTAAGAATTTGGGCATATCAACACCATAGCATTATTCAGAGCAGAGTATAACTCTGCATGAGTAAAAAAAATGAGTTTAGGGATTTCTGACCCCCTTATTTGAGACCTATCCCATCAGATTCCCCTTTTCGCCATGATTGTCATGATACCCTTCACTCATAACCCCTTTTCTATGTGGACCCAATCGTTCCCTTCCTGTTTCCCCCTTTCACCATGGCCCCCACCCACAACCAAGACCTTGAATTACGCTTCAATTACTTGTTATTTGATCTCTCCATGACCTAGAAGGAATTGTATAAATTCAATGCCAATATTTTCACCATCAATTTCTCCACACATTACATCATATACGCCAAAATGTAAGACCTGAAATAGGATATGAAAAAGGACCTATCTACCCACATGGAACATTGTGAGCTTGAATCCTTTGTTGTCCAACTCTACTCCAAATTGAATATTCTTGGAGTCCTTCCCTCATCTGACCAACCTTTACACCCCGAAGGTGATACTTCCTCCAATTCCCAGACTTTTCAGTACAATCACTTTCAACATGACCTACATCTTCCTAGAGTGGATGTGAACCAATTTGATGGCTCAGATCCATTGTGTTGGGCCACCCAAATGGAACATTACTTCTCTTTGCATGACATTACCGATGAGTTGGCCAAGCTCCATTATGTTTTTCTCCATTTGGATCCTAAACGTTGGAAATGATGGTAATGGCATAAAAATGCATGCCAAGGGTATGTGTCTTGGACATAGTTTGTTGCAAATATTTATGACTGCTTTGACACCGACACCCATCATTTAGGTTGTTTGACCAAGTTGAAACAAACTAGACTAGTGAAATATTTTATAACTGCCTTTGAGAAATTGTCTTTCAGAATGGAAGGCATGATAAATAATTTTTTTATGGAATGCTTTATCAATGGCCTCAAGGATGAATACATTCCCGTGTCCTTATGGCTCGGTCCGGGACTTGGTTGGAATATACTAAATGGGCCAAGGAAGCACAACACATATTTTCATCCCAAACTAGAAAAAAAACACCTTTTATTCCTCGCCCTAAACCCACCCTTCCTGCTCCTCCTTCCACTACCCTCAAGATCCAGTAATTGACTCTAGCCAATATGGATGAACTCCAACTTAAGGGTATTTTTTATAATTGTCATGACAAGTATTTTGTAGGGAACAAGTGTAAGGAACATAATATTTTTATGGCTAATATGTATGGGGATGTTTCTGAATAATAGGAATGTGATTCCCATGTACTTGAGATACCCCCACCAAATGATCTTAATATGACCTCTGATCCATAGGAATTTTAACCACTTATTTCCCTCAATGTACTCACTGGTTTCTCTTCTCCCCAAAGCCTCAAGTTAATTGGATACATTAAGCACTGGAAAGTAATCGTTCTCATTGACAATGGAAACACACATACTTTTATTCATTGTTTTATTTCCGAAGAAGTCAATTTCTATGTCTGTCCAATTAATAATTTCCAAATCATTCTTTCCAATGGGGGTTCCATGAAATGTCGAGGGCGTTGTAAAAATGTATGACTATAAATTGGTCAATACCACTTGAAATATCATATGTTTTCTATTGACATGAGAGGTTGTGAAATTGTACTTGGTGTTGAATGGTTATGCACTCTTGGCCCTATCACCATGGATTTCCATAAATTAACCATTCAATTCCAACAAGAGGGTCAACAACACCAGTTCCAAGGCATCACTACAGGTTCACCAGAGATCATCAGTTCCCACCGAATGGAAAACCTTCCCAGAAAAGGTCATCATTTCATTATTTCCAAACTTCATTCCATTCAGGCGGTTCAAATACCCTCTGTCCATGCCAACCTCCAATATATCCTCTCCCAACACCAAGCTATGTTTCAAACCCCCCAGGGAATTTCCCCTTCTCTCATTTTCCATGATCATTCCATTCCTCTAATTCCAGGAAGTCTTCCCACAAATTTTCTCCCTTATTGTCATCCCTTCAGCTAGAAGAATGGAATTGATAACATTATTCAATAATTGCTAGAAGTTAGTGTCATCCTCCAAGTACCATCCCCTATTCTTCTCTAGTATTCATGGTACTCAAGAAAGAAGGTACTTGGCGCATGTGTCCTGATTTTCACACCCTCAACAAACTCACAATCAAAGAAAAATTTCCCATTCCTGTCATTTATGAAATTTTGGATGAATTGAGTGGTGCTCATTATTTTACCAAACTTTATCTCCATTATGGATACCACTAGAGTCATATGAAAGAAGAAGACATTCCCAATACTACATTCAGAACTCATGAGGGTCACTATGAGTTCTTGGTTATGCCATTTGTCCTCTATAATGCTCTCTCCACTTTTCAAATTCTCATGAATCATGTCTTCTGTCCTTTCTTATGTCATTTTGTGTTGGTTTTATTTGATGATATTCTCATCTATAGAAAAACTTGGCAAGCCCATCTTACCCATGTGGATCAAGTTCTCCAGCTACTATTTCAGCACAAACTTTTTCTAAAGTAGTCTAAATGTGATTTTGGAATCTCTGAAGTTGAGTACTTGGGAAATATTGTCAGCAAGGATGGTTTCAGGGTGGATTCGAAGAAAATTGAAGCTATGCAATATTATTCATGCCCGAAAACTCTTAAAATTTCACATGGCTTCCTGGGTTTGATTGGCTATCATTGCAAGTTTATTCATAATTATGGAAAAATTGTAGCTCCCCTCACAATGTTCCTTAAAAATAATGTTTTCAGTTGGAATATTGTAGCCAACCATTCCTTCTAAGATTTGAAAGTGGATTTGTGCACTACTCTTATTATGTCTCTCATTGACTTCAACAAGACCTTTGTACTGGAATGTGATGCCTTGGGGAAAGGCATTGCGGATGTCCTCATGAAAGATGGTCGACCTTTTATCTTCACCAACGAACAATATTCCAAGCATAATTTGGAAAAATCCACCTATGAAAAGGAAATGTTGGTTATTATGCATGTTTTGGATCTCTATCATCCTTATCTCTTGGGGAAACACTTCCAAATTAAAATTGATCATCAAAGCCTCAAGTATTTTCTGGAACAACTATTTTTCTTCCCCAAAGCAACACAAATGGGTATTGTTTGGATATTATTATGAGATCCTATACAAAAAAATAAAATAAAATGTGGTGGTTGATGCCCTTTCAAGGAAATATGAAGAATGTGTGTCCCTTTTTCCCCTCATTCATTATCACATATTGGATTTAGGAGGTTCGTCAGGAATGGTTGCAAGACCCAAACTTTCTCGACTAATCCAAACATTGTAGCAGGATCTTGTTGGCTTCCCACAACAACCCCCTTATTTTTCTTTAATCAAAATCTAGGTCCATCTAAATTTTACTTTGATTCTTCATTTGTTTCTCTTTGACTTGATTGGAGTGGTATTGGTATGCTTTGTTTCGAGGTTGGTTTGAGTTTATATTCATTTCTTTTGTTTGGTTTGAATTTCATGAAATTCAAATGCCATTTCATTTTTTTTTCTACAGAGTTTTGATGTTGATGGACGAGATTCATAATTTGGGAGTTTGTTATTACCTCTTCCTTATTGAATTTATCTTCTATGAGAATGGCTTGGTTGAAGACATGGATTAATAAAAATGATTTTATAGGAAGAAAGCTTATTGTGACACATCTTTTCTATGACATTTTTTCACATTTGATCAAATTTGAATGAAGGAGAGATGAGCATAGAAATCTTAATTATTTAAACGAAAACATCAATTTTTATCAACTACTTACTTTTGTTTAAATTATGATTATGTTTTTGTCTTTTTCTCATCAGCAGGTTTGATTATTTTGAATAATGGGTTCAATACATCATCAAATAATATCTTGGTTGGTTTCTCATTTTCACAAAATTATTTCGTGGGCTTAATTAATTAATTTTTTTTGTCATTTTGCATCTCATTTCAAAATAAAAATAAAAAAAATAAAAAAATTATCTATCATTTGTTTGATTTTGTGGAAACCCAAAATTAATATTTTTCTCCTCTCCATCAACTTGAATATTCTAGAATTTTAAGATCATAATTGAAAGGAAAATATATACAATATTTATTTACAACTTATCGTTAGTTTAAATTCATTTTAATTTTATTGTTCTTGATTTTGTTTTATTCATAATTTTTAGGTTATTAATTTGGCTTCTTTTTGTTTCACAGGTTTCTATTATCAGTTCTTTGGTACTGATCTGATCATGGCTTGATTTTATTATATAAATATGTTCAAGATAATTGATCCAAAAATAACATTGGATTGCTACAAATAATTTATGAGCAACAATATATAAGATTTGGAAATGCGTTCAAGAACAGATAGACAATTTTGCAGGACTAATTGCAGCCAAACCATGAGGAATCTGGAGAAATGGTTGAAAAGTCATCTTCATAATGGACCCATTTAGCTTACTCGTGAGATTTTTCCCAAACAAATGCGTGATTTCAGAGATATTTTTGTTTCTTTACGAGGAAAACTTCAGGTGGCGGAAATTATTAGTGATGCCCAGACTGTTCATTCATTGCATAAATATATGAGAAAGTTTAGAGCCTGACAGATCCAGGAAATTCATAGGAGGATTTTTATCCTTTCTTTTTTGTATATTATTTATTTTGTAAACTTTTTCTTTTCAAATGGAGTAACGGATGGTTGGGATTTTGGGAGAATGGATGAGTATTTTCAAAGAAGAATATGAAATTCTAGATTGCTTAATGGCTTTTGTCTTTTGAGTAAAATGGTTTTGTTTTCATTATAATATCTTCATATTCTTTGAGTAATTGATTAGGCATTGATTTAAATTAGCTTTAGTCAGTTTTATCAATACATGGTTAAATGTTATCATTTATGTATTAATTTTTTTTTAATCTTTAGGAGTCTATTATCTCAATTATCTTCATCTTGGTGATTGTATTATTTTGATACAAATCTTGTATTATATTGATTTTATTCATGTAATTTGGATTTGTAAAGATATGATTGGTCAATTGATATTTTCTTATTGTCGATTAGTCTATTATATATTCACTAAGAATCATGATTTGAAAGTTGTTATTTCTGCATTTTAAATAAGATTTAAATTGTCAATCAAAGTGATTTTCATCCTGACACTATCACAATCTTAGAATTACACAACCTTTTGCTATATATTTCTCTTAATAGACAGGTTGTTGGAGCACAACCAAAAGTTGTCTTTAAATACTGGCCAGTTATAGGTTAATGATTTTCTTTTTGTTTTGATTTATATTTTGTGAATGTAAATTAACATTTAAGCTTAAATACTTTGTTTATTTAAGTTAAAACATTATTATTTACTTTCATTTATTTTCCTTTTTTAGTTTCAAGGTTAAAATTAGATTAGTAGTATGTTCTAGATCTATTTACTTTTTCATGAGAATCAGTTCTCTTGTGCATCCTTAGTTTACAAGGTTTCTCGTAAATCTTGCATCTATTTATTTGTATATGTTGTATATAAAAGTCACAATAGTGAATTTATATAGTAGATCTTCGTTAATGCATATTTAGTTATTTTATTTTCAAATTTTAGATTAGATCCCTTTATCGCCTAATAGAGATTTTAAACTCGTCAGAGGTAGTTATTCCAAACAACTTGGGTGATTTAGACAACCTCAGATCAGACTATTCCATTGCAGTTGAGGGTGTGTCATAAATGCCCATCAACAAATGGCGCTAGAAGGAGGGTCGAGGTAAATTTAATGATTAAATGTTTTACCCCTCAGCCTGTCATAATTCCAGATTTATAAATTCTTCTTCTGTGTCATCTTCAAATGCACTAGAAGGCAGGCTAGACTGACAAGCTGGCCTTGTTGGAGTCTTTGTTTCGAATTTATTTAATTTTCCATAGCTCCCCAGATCATTGTGTTGGAACATGCTTTCCACTTCTCATTACCTGATATTCCCAACAAGATAGTCTCTCGCTTGTCCAAACTCACCTTTGATGGTGGGGGGAATGTATCTACAAAAGACCATCTTAAAAAATTTTGGTGTAAATGCATCAAGCATGATATTTCTGATTTAAAGGTTTTATGCAGTTTGTTCTCTTTTACTTTTAGGGGTCAGATTAAACATTGGTTTGAGTCTTTTCCAGCATATCACATTATTGATTGGTTTCAATTTGTAGAGGAATTTTTATATGCTTTTGAAATCTATGATTACAATCGATTATGTGAAGAATTTCATGATCTACTAATCAATGACGATTCATCTCCATAGGTCTTTTTAACAAGTATCCATCATGTTCTCTGTAAATTTCAACTTGATGACATGTCATTTGTACTAAATCTCCTCTCTGATTTTTGTGCCCCTTTCATCCAACCATTTTCAATCATAGATGATGAATCAATTAGAAATCCTATCACTCAATTGTGAGATGAATTTTGTTTGCAGGATGAGAGGAATCCATCAGAAAATATTGAACAAGCAAGGGAGGTAGAATCTATTGAAAAGGTTCTTACTGACAATCAAACTGGTTTTTCCTCTGAATCATTGTACAATCAATCCTCGACCATCATGGAAGAATATTTGGTCTTGGGTCAAGGTGAATGTCCATATTCTTCTAACTCTTTCTCTAATCAGTACTTAAATTCAATTATTGAAGAACCTTTAGGTGATGAAAATGATCTTAAGCATTCTAACATTCCAATGAAACTGATTAGAGATGTAGATCTGCAATTGGAATAAGAAACCTTAAACCTTCATCCACAAATCATATCTTATCCACAGGAAATATTAGATGTTTTTCAAGAAAGTTTTGAATTATCTATCATACAGGAGGAAAATTTAGATGATCATATTATTTTGAAGTATTTATCACCAAAACAGAGTGAAATTATTAAGGCAAGTGAAGAGGAATTTCTTGAGAATACCATTGTTAATTATCATAGATCAACATAATATTTTCATGTGCTCATTTATAATTCATTTTACTCTTTATATCCTCATATCTTATTAGATTCTAGTGTGCATGATATTTTACCCACTGTGTCTTACTCTTTTCCATCACAATCTGATCTTTTCGATATGCCAAGAGTTGGTGAAATTAATTTCGAACATAAGATTTATGAAGTCGGATTTGACACTCTTTCGCTTTCATCACCCACATGGGAAAAGGATAGGTTGAAAGATGTTTTTACATGATTTATTTTTGAAAACGACATTGCACTCATTCTTATGGAGATCAAATATTCTACATTGCATATTCATTCCTTGATTAGTTCAAATTTTGATGATTATGTTTCACATTTTGAAACGATCCATCTCATCAAAGGAAGTGTTCAAACCAATGATCTAATTGATGTCATGAATCCTCTTATGATGTGCTCCCCATTGATAGATCTAGGTCATCAAAGTCGTAGCTTGCATTGTAAATTTTGTGACAGGATATTAGAATGGCTTGAGGATTCATATCTAAAAAATCTTCATAATAAAGATAAACTTGTTCTTGCTTATTTCTACCTAAATATCTAGGAAGTAAGCATGACATGATTTTTTTATATCCTCCATGTGAAGAAATTGATGAACACTTGGAGAATTGTCAGGAGGATGGGGCTCTTCGGCCTTGGTTGATGGTTATGCCAAGTCCCCATAATATTGACAAGTTTTCCAAGATTACTTACATTCTTCCATGCAATTATGACCCATATCACGACAAGATTGCATAATGGATGGAGGATTCATACATCAAGAAATTTCAAAAGAATGGCAAGATATTGCTTACTTTGTTTTTAAATGAATATATAGGAGGTAAGCATGAAATATTTCTTTTGTATCTACAAATACTACATTATTTTATTCTGATTTTCGACTTTCTATGCCTTACAGGATTGAATATGCTCTTGTGGCTGCACTGGAAATACGATTTTAATTAGCATTTTGATCATTGTAGAAGTTAGAGTAGGTGTAGGTATATAGTCATTTTGGGTTTTTATTTCCTTTTCACTTTTTCCTTTGAATAATGAAGTTATGAAGGCATGTGGGTATGCAAAGAGAAGCATCGTCTGAATGTTGTTAGGGAAGTCTTCTTTCAATTCCTTTATTTTTCCTTTTTGTAGTTGTCTTGATTAAATGTTTCTTTTTCAAAACTTGGCAGCATCATGCAATGATTTAAGATATTATGAAGCATTAATAAAGAGATTAGGGATTTGATATTAGTTTTACCTGAACAAACATATCTTACCACTGCACGTAATTACACTCATCCTAGTTAAGGATTTTTCTATGACTTTTAATAATAAGCTTGGTCAAAATGGTGTAAATGCATCACTATATTAAGAAAAGAACCTGCCTATATGAAAAACTTTGAACTCTGTAGTTCTTCATTTTGATCCTCTTTCTCTATGAGAGGTTGGTCTAGTTTTGGTTTTGGTCAAATTATTTTTTAAAGTGAGATTTTGCTATTTCGCTTTTGTTTGTTTTGATATACTTCTAATTTTGAATCCCATTAATAAAATCTGATTCAGTTTGTTGTGTGTTTTTTTTGTTTTCCTTGATTTCATTGATTGAACTTTATTATTGTCTGTCATTTTGAATCAATATATTTCTGATCAAAGAGTGATTGTCGAAGGAAGCATTCATTTCAAGACTTATGTTTTTAAAATCAATTTGAAAAAGTTCAAACAGTTTCTGATGTTAAGGTTCAACTCAGATAATTGATTTGTAAGTCAGTTGATGATCTAAAAATATGACGAAGACTTGATAAACTTGATTAAATTAAATTGCAAGTGAAATGTTATGTGTTTAATGCAACAGGATCAATTTGCAACACATATTAAAGGATTACTTATGTAGAAATAAACATAGACAACATCAGAAATCATTGAACATCAGACATAAACACAGCAACTTGATAAAGGAGTTCACCCCACTCCGGGCTACATCTCCTGGTCCAGCCTCCAAATGGATCTTTTATATTAAATTGCTCAAAGTGCTTAAAAATAAGTGTTACAGTGCTCAAATCAACAAAATGACTGCTCCAATGGCTCCGCAGCATGCCAAAACCCCTGTCTAGGCTCTGACGGCACCTGAAACGGTCGAAAAATGAATAAGATAGCCTCCTTGAAGTCTCCCCTTCTTCTTTGTTGTCTCTGGTTCTACAATCTGCACCCTTGTTCTCCAAACCTGGCACACACGCTCATTTAAGCAGAAAAACCAAGAACCGTACGCAACCGCACACCGGTCCAAACCATAGAACGGTTAGGGCGCCTCCAGCCCTTAACCGCCTCGGCGTTCGGGCACATGGCCATACGACCATAGACTAGGCATAAAAGTCGTTGGTTCATTTTATAACTTCCGCGCGTTTAAACCACGGGTTACATAAACCAAAGGTTAACAAACCCCGCGCCCACAATACGTTTTCCCGCGCGCGCTTTTAATACATTGTTTACACATAGAATAATACAATGTATTTATAATACATTGCAACCACATTACAATGGAAATACGCGCCAAAAGTCGGGCGGATAAACTCGGTCATATATGTTACAATGTGCCCACGGGTCGGGGCTTAGCC
>ML790009.1:432780-443748 GCA_009831015.1 Picea engelmannii | reverse complement strand
TGGCCTAAAGCCGACATAATTAAAATAACATTACTAATCTAAATTACAACTAATGGCCTAAAGCCGACATAAATAAAATAGCATTACTAATCTAATATGCCCCAATTAAGGGGTAATGAGCCAACATTAGGGCTTAACAAAATTATGATTATGTTTTCGTCTTTTGCTCATTAACAAGTTTGATTATTCTAAATAATGGGTTCAATACGTCATCAAATAATATATTGGTTGGTTTCTCATTTTCACAAAATCATTTGGTGAGTTTAATTAATTAAACTATTTTGTCATTTTGCATCATTTCAAAACAAAATAAAAAATTATGTATTATTTGTTTTATTTTGTGGAAACCCAAAATTAATATTTTTCTCCTCTCCATCAACTTGAAACATCTAGAACTTTAAGATCATATTTAAAAGGAAAATATAAACAATATTTTTTTACAACTTATAGTTAGTTTAAATTCATTTTAATTTTATTGTTCTTGATTCTGTTTTATTCACAATTTTTAGGTTATTAATTTGGTTTATTTTTGTTTCACAGGTTTCTATTATCAGTTATTTGGTACAGATATGATCATTGATTGATTTTATTCTCTAAATAAGTTCAAGATAATTGATCCAAAAATAACATTGGATTGTTGCAAATAATTTATGAGCAACAATAGATAATATTTGGAAATGCGTTCAAGAACAGACAAATAATTTTGTGAGACTAATTGCAGCCAAACCGTGAGGAATCTGGAGAAACGGTTAAAAAAACATCTTCATAATGGAACCATTTATCTTACTCGCAAGATTTTTCCCAAACAAATGTGCGATTTGAGAGATATTTTTATTTCTTTACAAGGAAAATTTCAGGTGGTGGAAATTATTAGTGATGCTCAGACTGTTCATTCATTGCATAAATATATGAGAACGTTCAGAGCCTAAGAGATCCAGGAAATTCAGAGGAGGATTTTTATCCTTTCTTTTTTGTATATTATTTATTTTGTAAACTTTTTCTTTTCAAATGGAGTGACAAATGGTTGGGATTTTGGGAGAATGGAAGAGTATTTTCGAAGAAGAATATGAAATTCTAGATTGTTTAATGGCTTTTGTCCTGTGAGTAAAATGGTTTTGTTTTCATTATAATATCTTCATATTCTTTGAGCAATTGATTACGCATTGATTTAAATTATCTTTAGTCAGTTTTATCAATACATGGTTAATTTCTATCATTTATGTATTAATTTTTTTTAATCTTTAAGAGTCTATTATCCCAATTATCTTGATCTTGGTGATTGTATTATTTTGATACAAATCTTATATTATATCGAGTTTATTCATTTAATTTGGATTTGTAAATATATAATTGTTCAATTGAGATTTGTCTTATTGTCGATTAGTCTATTATATCTTCACTAAGAATCATGATTTGAAAGTTGTTCTTTCTGCATTTTAAATAAGATTTAAATTGTTAGTCAAAGTGATTTTCATCCTCACACTATCACAATCTTAGAATTACACAACCTTCTGCTATAGATTTCTCTTAACAGACAGGTTGTTGGAGCAATGTTATATAGGAAGGAAGAAACAAAAGTTCTCTTTAAATACTGGTCAGTTATAGGTTAATGATTTTCTTTTTGTTTTGATTTATATTTTGTGAATGTAAATTAACATTTAAGCTTAAATACTTTGTTTATGTAAATTAAAACATTATTATTTACATTCATTTATTTTCCTTTTTTAGTTTCAAGGTTAAAATTAGATTAGTAGTATGTTCTAGATCTATTTAATTTTTCATAAGATTTGGTTCTCTTGTACAACCTTAGTTTACAAGGTTTCTTGTAAACATTACACCTATTTATCTGTATATGTTGTATATAAAAGTGAGAATAGTGAATGTATATAGTAGATCTTTGTTAATGCATATTTAGTTATTTTATTTTCATAGTTTAGATTAGATCCCTTTATCGACTAACGAGTTCGTTATACCCATCAAGGGTAGTTATTCCAAACATCTTGGGTTATTTAGACAACCTCAAACCAGGCTATTCCATTCCAATCATGTGTCATAAACGCCCATCAACAGATCCTTAAGATTCTCCAGGGTGCTCATGGAACCATCACGAGCTTCATTATAAAGGTCGCTTGTATTTAAGAAAACAAATGAACCTTAAATATACCATTCTCTCTAAGTTTCATGCTTCACCTACACTTGGGCATTCCAGTTTTACCAAAATCTATGAATGGATCAAACATTTTTTTTTTGGGGATAGTATTAAATAGGATATCTACACCTTTGTGGTTGAATGTGATACATGTCAATGAAATAAGGGTGAGATAGTCAAAGCTTCAGGAACACTCCACCCACTTTCGATTCTGCCTAGTATTTGGACAGATATTTCTATGGACTTCATTGTTGGATTACATTAATCGAGAAATAGTCAGTCATCATGGTAGTAGTGGATTTTCTTTCCAAACATGCTCATGTATGTTCTCTTCAACACTCGTTCACAACATCCACCATGGCTCAATGTTTTATGGATAATATCTTCAAAATCGATGGAATTCCTCATTCTACTATTTCTAACCATGATCTTACTTTTACCAGCACTTTCTAGTAAGAATTTTTCAGACTCCAAGGAACCCAATTGCATCTCAGCACAACATATCATCCTTATACTAATGGACAAACTGAAGTGGTCAAAAAGTGTTTGGAAACCTATTTGAGGTTTTTTTCATCCGATAGAAAAAATCAATGGGTTTAGTGGTTACCCCTCATTGAATGGTAGTACAACACTTCTTAGCATACTGCCACTCACATGACTCCCTTTGAAGCAGTCTATAGAAACAATCCACCCTCATTTCTATCCTACATGTTTGGTGTCTACAAGGTTCAATAGGTGGATCAAACACTTACATTCTACATGTCCATTCTTCGTACTCTCAAATAAAATTTGTTCATGGCTCATAATCACATGAAAAATCAAGCAAATAAGGGTTGTTCTAAATGTGAATTTGTTGAAGGGGACCAGGTGTTTCTTCATCTGCAAAATTATAAGAATACTTCACTCAAATCCCAGTACTGACAGAAACTTGCTCCAAACTTTTATGGTCCTCATCGTATTCTCAAGAGACTGGGGCCAGTGGCCTACTAGTTAGAGTTTCTCAATCACTCTAAGATCTATCATTTTTTTCATGTTTCCTACTTAAAGAAAGTTTTCGACACTAGGTTCCAAAATCAAACCATTCTACCTAAGTTGGATGAAGAAGGTTCCATTTGATTGCATCCAAAAGAAATCTTGGACCAACGTGAGCATCTTCTCCACCAGCGCACCATCAAGGAAATTTTAGTTCAGTTGAAGAACACACATACAGAAGATGCCACCTGGGAGTTAGCTACCATTCTATAGCAATTTCCTCATCTCAATCCTTGAGGACAATGTTGTTTTTAAGGGGGGAACATGTTATGGACCTAACTTCCCTAACCCCTCATGTAGGTAGAATAATATATTTTCCATGTAATAAAGATCGATATTAATAAATATGGCCTATTTAATAAGGTGAACAAGTCAAATGTAAGAATACCTCATAGAAGCTTCGTCTTCTAGAAAGATATTCCTCTAGATTGTTCTTTTGGTAGATAGATTAGTATAAATAGGATTCAAGGGCATGAGAAGTATTTTTCTTGAGAATTATTATAATAGAGCGTTGCTTTACTATAGGTTTTCCTCTCGAGGAGGAAAGTGAACATTGCTCCAATTTCAATAAAGGTATCATTTTGGTGTGATATTCTCTATATTTGGTTGTTTTGTTGGTAATTTCTATGATATTCATGATTCTCCTCAATATAACATAACCAGGTGCATAAAAAATTCCTTTTTTTCTACATTTGATCCAAAACCATCATCTTGGAAAGCTTAGAACAATATAACTTCAAATAAAATTTGAATAAATTTTATAATTTAATGTGTCCTTAATCATATAAATATGCACTGGTGCATTTAATTTAGAGAAGCATTGAAGAATGGCCTCTATTATTTCCTCTACAAAGAAAAACATATGCAAAATTTAAATGTGTATGTTTACATTTACATTTTGCAAATTAAACTATTTTACGATGTGTTATTAATTACACACCACATAGGTGTGTTTCTAACTGTATAAGGCATTGACTGAAGCAAAATAGAAAAATAATGCACACTTACTATCAATACATTGAAATTTAATATGAAAAATAAATCAGTGTGTTATATGTACATATCACACCAGTGCGCTACTCATTGTATAGCGCACCAAAAATGTAATTTTTGAAAAAACAAACAGTGAGGATTTATTATCAATGCACCGAAATATACAATGAAAAAATGAACAAAATTTTAGTTTTTATGTTTATAAATGAAAACCCTATTCATACTTTTACTTTTTTGACAAAATTTAGAAGATATATTTGTGCAACAAAGATTTATCAGCAAAGACTTAGGATTGGGTTGATTTTTTTCGAAGATCCAAATTCAAAAGGGATTATTGTAGATCACATAGAAATATGTAGAGGAGAAATTTCAGGTATATGACTTCATTCTATTAATAATATTAATATTTCCCCTATTTGATTCAAATAGTTTTCAGTGCATTCCCAAAAAAAAGGGTGTCATAGTTACCTTTAGTATTGGAATCCCTAATTTCCTCACTATTTTTTGTTTTCTCTTTATGTAGTTCACATGAAGATTTTTTTTTAAGAAACTTTGTTTATAGGGTTTGTTTATTTATATATGGGTGTTTCCTATCCATTGAAATAAAACCAGTCATTGCATTGGATCTCAAACCATCCTGTCGCGATTGTTTTTTTTAAACACCTTCCTAGTTAACAGTGCACTATTTACATAGGAAGAACATCGGTGCATATTTGTATGTCAACAACATTGCTTAATTTAAATTAGAAATAATATTTTAAAACAAAAAAAATTGCAGTTGGTGGTGCGCATTGTATATAGAGAAGAATCAGAGAAAATTTTCTTACAAAGAGCACCATTGAGTCTAAAATGAAAATAATATTATTTTTTATATGGAAACTTCCATGTCTTAAATTTGTTCACAGGTAGATGGTGTGCAATAAACGGTGCTTAGGAAGTCATTCTTTTCTTAATTCATAAAGCACCAGCTAAATACAAGAATTTATAAAACATTTTTAGTTTTGCAATGGTGATGTTATAATGTATTGATGCATATATATGGTTGATGCACTAATGCATATAAATATGGTTGATGCCCCAGTGTGTATATGGTTGATGCCCCAGTGTGTATTAAGTTACTATATGCACCGATATCTTATTCTATTAAAAAATACGTAATTTGCATATCTTATGATTCCTAGTTTAATTTTTTTTTAGGGATATTTTGAAAATTACACGGGAAAAACAAGGGGAAAACCAAGGCATGTCAGTAGGGATGTCCAATAGAGTGTATAAGAAGATGGTAAAATAAGTGAACATATTTGTTTGTGTGTTGGGACTTTATATATATTATGGTGTCAGCCCCGTATCCCTATGAATAAGGTACAAAACCATTCTAAAATAATTTCTTCCACCAACATGCAACACGTATATTATTAGTGTTTCCACAAATATCATCACACAGTTTTCTCTATTCATTGGATAAGATTTGACTCTATGAATCAGTTAGTCAATGTAGGATTTTTTCTTCTCGTAAACCAAATCAATTTCAATATGCCATCACATGTTTGCATCGTGATTTTTTTATCTATTCATCACCTTCATAAGCCTCATTTAATCACTTAAATCACCAAGAAATATAAGTTGTTTTTTGGAGTCCATAACTTTGTAATATTGACCCACATGTGAACCTGGTGAGCACCAATCTTGCATTCATCTCACACTCTTGATTGATCTGATAACCTTCACCTTCGAACAGGCTTAATTCAAGTAAAGAAAGGCACAACTGTAGCAAATAGGCCCTTGCACATTACATAAGTCATAGCAAGTCCCTCCCAAGTTTGGGGGGAAAGGAAGACCTATTTGGTATAGTTAAAGCTGAGTATTCACCAGCAAGAGGGGTCATACCAACTACAATGTGCATCAAAGGTATGCAATCGTTTATCTATTATTTTATGTACATTGAATTTAACTATCACGTGAAATAATAATTTTCAATTATTTATAGAAAAGAAAAAAGACAGAAAGAATTCATCACATAAGATACGACGACGAGGAATAAAAGGGTTGATCACAAAATTTGTAAACATTTATATTTTTGACCTTTCTTAAGATTTGATTTTTGTTGGGAGGGGGGACTAGAGAAAATGGTGATCCTAGTGTTTTGATGACCTTAATGTTCAAAAAACCATAGTTATGCCAACCTGATTTTTTTATGTTGCTACTCAAACCCTCTTAGGGGTGTCCAAGGATCTCTTTCAGTTTTTGGTCACACAAATACCAATTCACATTACTTCAATCCCTCATTAAATTCCACCTTAGCAGACTCACTCTCTTTTTTCTCCTTAAACTATTTGATCACAGTATGGATCAAATCCTTCCTTGAAGCACTAAACTCATGGAATTTCGCTTTCATATGAACAGAACCCAATGTCTGAGTGATTATTATTTGAGTGCTACTATTTATACCTGTCTCCAATGTGGAAGTTTTCAACCATATGACCAAGGTTCATAACTGTGGTGATGTATTTCAGGGGCTAAGTTATGGGCTCAAATATCCATGCTAAGGGTGGGGGATGAAATAAATAATCGGTTAACAACTGTCAATGTCATGTACAGTTGGGATCATTTTCCATCCCGACTAGGAATTAACCAGTGTGTTAGTTCATGATGTGAAATATATCTCCACCTTAGATATCCTCCTCTCTGATCATGATCAATGGTGGATATGATTCTTATACCTCACTTATAATCCCATGACAGTGACTTAATAAATCATTGAGTGAACAATGGAGGTTTATTCTGGCCTTTGTACACGATCCAATGGTTGGGTCTTAATCACAAAGTGAGTGAATGACTGGGGTTTGTTCTATCCTTTTGAATGTAAATATGATGGTGTGCACTCGATCTAGCTCTTGATCTGATGGTCATAACTCTTCAAGGACTGATGGTTAGATCCTAACTTGAATTTTGATCAACGAATCCTATAGCTTCTTCTTCTCCCTTCAATGATCATAATGATTATCTACTTGCAAGTTAATTAGGATCATCGGTCCTTTACAGTGATCGATGATCACACCAATAACAATCTTCAGAGATTTCATTCTTCTCAAAAATTACAAATTCACAATTATACCAATATATATATATAGGATTCCAACTTCTATTTTAATAAAGACATAATATTCCAGACATCAGAGCTTCTCAACACACAAAAACTTCCTCAATGATACTTGAAACAGAGTTTTATTTTCATTAATCATACATACATTGTACATAGATTTACACAAGGCTTCTAATTCCTTTCCTAGACTAATTTTAACTCAATAGGCCTACCTATCTTTCCTTGTACTAATTATCTCAAAAATGGCCAATTTCCTTGTGGCCTGATCTCCTATTCTAGCCAACCTCCCTTAATCTGATTTTCTCTTTCACTGACTAACTTATTTATGGCCTGATTTGCTAATCTAGACCAACCTCTGTTGGTCTGATTTTCTCTTTCACAAACCAATTTCTCTATGGATTAATCTTCTATTCTCGACCAACCTCGAATGCTTTCATGGCTTACAAACATATACAAAGACTTCTTAAACTAGAATCAACTTCAGATCCAAATTACTCTAAAAAAAGCCCTAACTATCCTCTCAAATCCACAAGATCCTACAGCAGGCCTTAACTCTAGGATCCTCAAATCCTCAATCACTCAATAGATTCCTAAGCATCCTCTCAGATACACAAATTACTCATTCAAACCTTATCTTAGGATTCTCAACCTTCATGATATCTAACCTACTCTATATCTCTCAACTCCTCTCAACTCTCGAGATATCTTCTTAGAAGCAGATATGATGACAATACAATCCACTCATACATTCTAGATCTCCTATAAAATTTAGGAAATCATAATAAAATTCCTTTAGGGAACCAAATCCCTAGAAAAATGAAACACCCCCTAGGTCTAATCAAATGTACAAGATTTTGGAGGAAAAATGATCTTGCATCAAACTCCCCAAGAATAAAAATTGTTCATGATCTCCTGATCATGAGTTCCTTCAACTGCTTCATTCTTCTAGTGTCCTCCAGGGTCCCGAATTTTATGTTGAAGCTCTCCACTTGCTTCATTGGTGTCTTGCTTCCTTGTTTTTGTTGACTACAACTCTCCTAGCTTCCACATCATATGTTGTAATTCCCCACTGGATTTTCTTTGGGAATATTCCCTTGTCACTTGTTTCCTATTGATGCCTTTCTTCCCACTTTCTATGCTGATATAGATATTCTTTTCTTCTGCATGTCTTCTCTAATACATATTCACCATCAAAATCCTTATTAACTCAATCTCAATTTCTAGCATGTTCTTTGGTTGGTACATCTCTTTGCTAGAAACTTGTTGTTGTTCTCTTGGATGAATTTTGTTGTTGCTACTATCCACTAGGTGCTTCTTATTGTCTCCAATTATGCCATTGTTGATCGACATCTCCATTTTCTCTTTAAAATTAGTTTGAACTAAGTATTCAAACTTTTTGCAGTCTTCTTGTCCTGCATCCTTAGTCAACCATTCCTCTAATAATTCCAATTCATCCTTAAAATTCATCAATTGAGGTATGATTTCATCCTTAGGAAATAGTATTGAGGCTACTTCCATATCATGTTCATTTTCCTCTACCAGGCTTGCAATTTCCAAATTAAATAGAAAAATAAAATTTACTTTTACCTTCTTAGATGCAATAAGCACCTTTCCTTCAATTCTAGGCACTTTTGAACATGTTTCCTCTCTGGTTGTATTTTCCCTTTCTAACTCAAGTTCTATCAACAATATTTCTAGTATCTCTACCTATTTATCCCACTTTGAAAGAATTGCATCATAATAATTCTCTTCATCTTCCCTTTGGATATATTCATAGGAAAAATCTTATGTGTTCTCTACAACAATAAGTTCTTCTAACTGTTTGTCAGCAATCCCATTAGCAAAATGTGTATGTATTCCTCCTTCTTGGATGTCTTCATGAGACACTCTTGCATCATCCCCCATCAAAATGTAATTTTGATCCTATATACTTGAAATGTTTTTATACATTTCATTTTCTTCCTTGTTAATGTTGACTGCTTCAAGTGATTCATTACTTGATATACCTACAATCATACACAAAATTTCAGTTTCAAAAACATTAGGCCTTTTAGCCTCATTCAATTTCTCTGTTATCATTTCCATATGTTGTTATGAACTCTCTAAAGAGCTCATGCAACTTCATGAAAGTCTCACATCCTCTTCATTATCCTATCCAAGGATATATCCCTGCTCTGGTTCACATTAGTGAACTCCTTCTGTTAATGGCATGAATCTAAACTCAATTCCTTTGAGTTTCTCCTTCTGCATCGAAGAATTTAACCTATGCTTCAATTAATCTAATCCTTTCCTCAACTTCTCTTCAAATAATTACATTTTTGGCCATTTGACCCTCTTCACTTTCCATCCTCTTCTTCCGTTCTCTTCCATCTTCTCCTGTAGTAGTTGATCCATGTAACTAAGTTGGATATTTAACTCGACCATTTCTCTATCAAGCTCCTCTTGACTCTTCCTATTCCTTATGACATCTTCTTTGGCATCTCTCCTTTTTTTGTTGTGTCTTTCCTCTCAACCTATGCAATCAACATCAATAGTCATTGTCTTCATTTCCTTTGTGAACTTCATGTTGTTCACCTATGGACTATATTCAAGCCTCCTCTTTCAACATGTCTTCGTAGGTGTTACACCATACCTCATCAATATATATCCTTTGAGATTGATCTCTTGGTACATATGGTTATTTCTCCTAGACCCACTTGAGAAAACTTTTCCCCTCTAGGCTCTGTAGTTTCCAACTTCCATTTGAGAACACTCACTTGTTCTCCTTATTCCAATATTTTTTGGATCTATAACTGTTCTTTTCCACTTCTTCATTTCCTCAATAGATCACATGCTCTCCTCCTTCATTCAAGAACATCAATGGTTCTCTTCTACAACTCTCCTAGCTATCATGGCTACTACCAAATATCCTTATTCTACTTCAACCTACAAAAAAAAATATCAAAAGTAGATTTATTTTAAAACACATCAAATTTTCCTTCAAGATCTCTTCCTCTACTCTTGAACCCTCTTTGATTCATTCCCTTTAATCAATTTAACTTCTCTATCCTATCAGATTTCATTGAATCTAAGATTCCTTGTTCCTTCAGATTTCACCAATATTAGTTCCTTTTTGTATGCCTCTGTACAATATCTCTTCCTGCAATATTCAACTAAGCAATAAATTTCTTCAACGGAGTATTAACAAGATATTCCCATCCTTAAATGAGAAAATCAACTTGCTCTGATACCAAAATGAACCCTGTTCATTTAAGGTATGCACGTTGATACCAAAATGATGACCTTAATGGTAAAAAACCCATAGCTATGGCAACCTCATTGTTTTAGGCTTCTACTCAAACCATGTTAGGGGTGTCCAAGGATCTCTTTCATTTTTTGGTCACAGAAATACCAATTCACTTTACTTTAGGCCCTCATTAAATTCCTCCTTAGCAGACTCACTCTCTATTTTTTCCTTACACTATTTGATCACAGCATGGATTGAATCCTTATTCATTCATCCTCAAATCTCTAACTTCGGGGCCTTTCTCTTTCATACGAATAGAACCCAGTGACTGAGGGATTATTATTTTAGTTCTACTCTTAATACCTGTCTCCAACATAGAAGTTTTAAACCATATGGCCAAGGTTCATAACCATGGAAATGTATTTTGGGGGCCAAGTTATGGGCTCAAATCTCCATGCTAGGGGG
>ML790009.1:414680-432638 GCA_009831015.1 Picea engelmannii | reverse complement strand
AAAGCTTCCTCAATGATACTCGAAATAGAGTATTCCTTTCATTAATAATACATACATTGTACATATATTTACACAAGGCTTATAATGTGTTTCCTGTCTTGATTTTAACTCAATAGGCCTACCTATAGTTCCTTGGCCTAATTATATCTAAAATGGCCAGTTTCCATGTGGCCTAATCTCCTATTCTAGCCAACCTCCCTTTGTCTAATTTTTTCTTTCACTGGCCAAATTCTCTATGGATTAATCTGCTATTCTGGACCAACCTCTCTTGGTCTAATTTGCTCTTTCACTAACCAATTTCTATATGGCCTGACTTACTATTCTAGACCAACCCTAAATGATTTCAAGGCTTACAAAATTATACAAATACTTTTGAAACTAGAATCAGCCTCATATCCAAATCACTCTCAACAAATCCCTAAGGATCCTATCATATCCACAAGATCCTCTAACAAGCCTTAACTATAGGATCCTCAAATCCTCAATCACTCAACAATTTCCTAAGGATCCTCTAATATCCACAAACTACTCATTCAATTCCTATGTTAGGATTCTCAATATTCATGAGATCTAACTTACTCTAGATCTCTCAACTCCTCTCAACTCTTGATATCTCTTCTTAGAAGTGGATCTGATTACAATAAAATCCACTCATACATTCCACATCTCATATAAAACTTAGGAAATCACAACAAAATTCCTTTAGGGAAAAAACTCCCTAGAAAAATGAAACACCCCCTAGGTCTAATCAAATGTACAAGATTTTGGAGGTAGAATTCTCCTACATCAGGTTTCGTGCATACTTCTAGGGGAAGAAGGAGATTCATAGCCCCCTAGTTGGGGAGAGGGAAGGAATGTCTCTGGAAAATAAGGAACTATCCCCCGAGATGTTAGATCCTAGAATAGAAAAGGCCTCGAGAAAAGGGTTGGTAGAGGAGAAGTTGGAGGACAGAAATTCATTCAAGGATGTAGTCAAAAGTAGACCTAAAAGTAAAGGCGGGAATTTTAATATGGGAGGAGTATGAAATGGGTAGAATGACACCTAATAGAATAATCCAAATATGTCATCTCAAGACAAGGAGGATAAAGGACTAAACCTACCTAATTAGAAAAACATGCTTTAGAATAGATGCTTACCTAAGACTATAGAAAACCCCAAGTACGAGGTGACCTCAAATGAGATAGGTAATTAAATCTAATGTATGAGAGACCATACCTTAATTGGAAAATTCATGGGGATATATCCCTCGGAAAAATCCCTCCAACTATGGATAAAAGAAATATGGAAAGTAAAGGGAAGAATAGACCTCGAACTTGGATCAAAGGGATTATTCACAGTTGTATTCTTGAAATCGAGTCAGAGAAACAAGGTTTTTGAGGAAGGCCCCTATTTCTTCAAATCTGCAGGCCTCCACATGAGATATTGGATAGAAAGGTTCACACCAAAGAAAGAAACCTTCATAAAGGCACTAGTATGGATCAGGATGTACTCTCTACCAAGGGAATTCTGGGAATATGAGATCGTCAAAGGCATCAAAAACATGTTAGGATCCTTTGTTGTAACATCTCACTCTTGTGTGCACTGAGCGAACTTATTCTTTGAGGACACTTGCATGCAAGTGATCTAGGTTATTATACTATTTTTCATTTTGATTATGATTATGAGATATTATGGATTTGATGATATGTTATTTTGTTGTATTTAGATAGACAGGTGCTATTGACTAGGTTCTCCTGAGTGTGCAGGACTTTGGACCTCAAGGATGCAGAGGCATCGATGAAACCCCTTTGACTCTGGATCGAGTTAGGGAGTGGACTGTTGGGTTTGAATGTTGTTGGTGGGACATATGTACATATGATTATATGTTATGATAATTGATTATTATTACTGACATGATTCACTGATGGATGCAGGATGACAATATCTTGTCGAATAGACTCACATATGGAGTAGAGGGGTCATGCACAACAACATTGAGGGAGAGGTGTGGTAGCAACCCGGCCACAACCTACTATCACTCCCTCCATGGATCGAACTATAGGTTAACGATTACCTAGTTCGAGAAGACCCACGATGTCATGAGGGTAGACTATGATAGTTTCTCACGATGATTCTAAGGGTCTCACAATAAGGAAGGGGCCTTATTCCTTAGATGCTCTTAGTCTCCCATAAGATCACCTGGAGGAGTATTGACTCTATGGGTTTGATTTCTACCAAATTTAGTCAAGAGGTGAGTGGCACCCTTGGAGAATGTAGTATGTTTTGAAGGGAACATCACGCAAAGAAAATGAAAAGAGGCGAATGGAACCCTTGGAGTACGTAGTGCATCCTGAAGGGCATGCCACACAAAGAAAATGGAAAGAGGTGAGTGGCACCCTTGCAGCGCTTACTGTGTCCTGAAGGGAACATAGCAATTTTCACTAATAAGTTAAAAAACCTAGTGTTTATAAAACTATGCCTCCTTAGGACCTGGTCAGCCTTAAAATAGATGATGGTATGAGTAAAAATTTAATAACTAAAGGTTCCCTTAAAAAATTTCGCCCAGCCTAGTGAAAATTAAAACCTAGGTATAAGTAGAACATGTGGTCAATAAATAAATAAGCATGTAACAAGAAGGGGGGTAAGAAATTCAAACTTATCTATTATAGTCGAAATTATAATGGAGGTTTAAATTTAAAAAAAAATGGGGTAGTGGTTGTTTTTATGTACTTTTGCTAAATTAATTTTTAGTTAAAAAGAAAAGAGGGTAAATGATTGTTTTTACCTACAACTGCTAAATTGATTTTTAGTTAAATAGGAAAAGGGGGGAAACTTAAAAGAAAAAGGAAACTTAAGGAAAAAGTGAAACTTAAAGAAAAGGGGATACTTAAAGAAAAAGTTGAATGTCTAACTTAGTAAGGAATGTAGCCTTTGGGTCTTTCTATTTATGAACTCAACTAGAAATTAAGTAAGGCGTAAGTCATTTAAGATTTGTAAGGGAATATTGGGACACCGAGGAGCATGTTTAGGAACGCTTTTAGGTGGGTGAGGGAAATAGGAATATTTAATTAATTAATAAAATTGATTTTTTGGTGCAACTAAGGGATGGGCGACATGTGCATGGGGGAGTTTTTTCCTAATTTATTAAATGAAAAAGGAATCTAATGGGAATTTTGGGAAACTAATTACTTGAAAACTATATAAAAGGGATGGTGGAGGAGGAGTATGGAGCATCATTTGGCTTGCATGACGTTACGCTGATAATATTTATCTTGACTGAAATTTCTCTTGTGGGAGTTGGGATACCCAGCTCGGGTAATGAGTGGTAGCTCGACCTTGTGATGCAAGTTGGATGCTAGCATTCTCTCGTATTTTGCATGTGGCCCCTTTGCGGATTAGGTGACTCGGGGGGAAGAAGAGTACCCCTATCATTGGATGGGAGGTACCAGTGAGGTCACATCAGTTGGCAAGCAGGAGATAGATGGAGTGCACGTGGGACAACGACCTCAGAGCATTCGCATTTGGATAAGGTATGCATGTTAAAGTTGTCACTTGCAATGAAATTTAATTTACACATGTTTATTTTTTTGTACTCGGTTGAAGATTTCATTGCCATGAGCTTTCTTGTACATGCATTCCTACAACACTTGTGATCCCCTTATTGCTTGATTTATTTAGTAAGAACCCTTGCTATCCACTGTATCCTTTATTATGAGTTATTGTCTCTTGTGCATGGCCAGAATGAGCCCCAGACTCAAAACCTTCGTGTGTTTCCTTTATTCCTTGATTGTGCTTTTATTTCATTATTTGATTCTCCATAGAAAAGATCTGGATCCAGATTGTGTTTTTATCCTCTGTTCTGTGATCCATTAAGTTATTAGTTTGTGCTTGAGCAGTTGGCCAGGAGAAGAATCGACGGTCATTACTCCTGTGTTTAAAGACTTAGATTCAAATGCCCTTCTTTCCTATGCATGGATAATAATTGTCAGATCCCTTCTCTGCACCATGAGGAAATCTCTCCTGAGCATTTTTCTCCCTTAGCCTCTGTGATTAATGCTATTTTTCTTTGCGGTTTCTTACCTCTTACCCAGTGATTCAGTATTTATTGAAGAGTTGTCATTTAAACAATTTTCTGTGTATTCTCTTTTTATTCAAACAATTTGTTGTGTATTCTAATTTTTATTTAAATGATTTGTTCTATATTCTATTTTCATTTAAACGATTTGTTGTATATTTTACTCCTCTAGATACAATGCTCATTGAATATATATATATATATATGAAATTATTTCTTCCTCGTGATGATGGTCGTGGTAGTCAACCTATTGAATATTGTTCTACGGTTCTTCAAACGGTTCCCACCATCTTATTTTGTTATTCTTGTTTGGTGTTTCCACACTCAATTTTTCATAATGCGAGTGCCCTTGTTTACCTACCCTATCCAGTAAAATTATTGTGTTTTCGATACAAGATAGGAATAGAGTTGTTAGGGATTGGAAGGGTGAAAATAAAATGACTAAACAACCACCTCCCCAACTTGCATGATTGACTACATTCTTATCCTTGTTGTGTATGGTTGCGTTCTTATTCCTTCTCATGTATGGTTGCGTTCTTATTCTTTAATGTGTATGGTTGTTTTCTTATTCCTTCTTGTGTATGGATGTGTTCTTATTCTTTCTATGTATGAACGTGTTTGAATGATGTTGTGTATGAATGCATTTGAATTTTGTCGTGTAACATTTGACAAAGGGATTAGTTGAGTAACGTTTATTATCTTAAACAATTTGTTGCATACAGAGTGTTACTTCCATTGAATTCCATTTATTTGCTCCTTAGGAATTTATTGATATTAAAATTTTCATTTATTACTACACATACTGGCATTAATATTCGGTTTATCTCTCGTTTACCTTTGTTCCCAAACTACTGTATAATTTCGTGAGCATGAGCCAGTCACCTTGCTAGCCTTCACCATTCATTGTTCTCATGGAAGTGTTATTTTTATGTTTTGATGGCGGCTGAAGAACAATGCCATATTGTGGCCGAGCAATTTATTATTGAGCGTTGCTAGGCAGATTTACCACCGCACCTTTTAATGTCATTGAATCCCTTTTGTTTAGGTTTCTAACTAGTCATAACTGTGCATTATTTAAACTGACAGATAAGTTGATATTATTTAAAGTTAGGCAGAGATATATTGTTAGATAACGATTTCCATAATTTATCTCTTATGAATGATCTTGGATCTATGATCTCCGTGATTTCTGGACAGCTATTTAATATGACAGATAAGATAGTGATTTCCTTCTTAAAGTAATTAAACATATTACGTGTGAATGGACATTAAGGATTGACATCTGAACAATATAATAATACTCTCATGTATCATCCAGTTTTATTTTAGAAAGAACTAAATATACTAGGATTCAATTAATAAATTTTTAATATGTGAATGTCCTTTTTCCTTTCATGTATCTTTAAGATTATTAGAAAAATATAGAATATTGTTAGAGTGCCTCTTGAGAAGGTATTTAGGTGCAACGTCTCTAATGGAAAGTAGATTACACCAACTGGCTGGAAAGCATGCCATTATGGTGAATGCTTATGATATTATCAATTTTTAATACAGTTCATAATGTATGGAATTATAGTTACCAATAGTGGAGTATCACATGTTAGTGCACTTGATTTTGTAGATCCTTTCCATAAGCATCAGATGCCTTGCAACTATTGGAATTAGTGAGTAGAATATACTATTAATCCATCCACCTTTATGGCTTGTCATTCTTCCATTCCACCTTTAGGAAATTATTTTTATCATTCTATAGGAATTATAAAATCTTTTAATTGCTACATAATAGTTTAATTGTGGAATATTTGTATGAAAAATATCCTTTATAATAGATTAATTGATAAATTGCAATGATAATAGATTGATAATAGATTGATAAATTGATAAATTGATAAATTGATAAATTGATAGATTGATAAATTGATAAATTGATAAATTGCAATGATAATAGATTGATAATAGATTGATTAATTGATAAATTGCAATGATAATAGATTGATAATAGATTGATAAATTGCAATGATAATAGATTAATTGATTAATGGAAACCATATTGCACCTAGTCATAATGGTTAACAGCTAAGGGTTGGTGGTTTATTGGTGTAATAGTTTAATGGCTTGCGCAAGATTATTGGTTGAGGGTTAATAGTTTTGTTAGATAAATTGTTTAATAGTTTAACATTTAATTGGTTACTATGTGCCTTGTGCCTTAAGTCGAACTGTAAATAGGGGTTGGACATAGTTGTTACACCACACTTGTTTACCTTGTAGGAAACCAAAAAACCTTTTGGTTAGTTGCACATTTTAATTTTGAATGATGTCACCTTGCATCTTGTCGACTTGTTGATTCAGTGCTTAGGTATAGTCTTCATGTATTTATTGACAAATAATTCGATATCCCAGGGTGAGGGATTTAGCTTGGGTTAAGGGACTAGATATGTTATGTTGCGCCATGGTTACTGACACGCCTATCACCTTGTGATGGCATGATTCCTGATGAGGGGATCATTGCATGCCCTAACGGATAGATGCGAAGGATAACCTGGTTGAAGTCTTGTGCTTGCCGATGTTGGCATATTGTTCGTTGTAATTGATGTTGGTACTTGGTTTTGTAACACCTTAATGCATTTGGTTTTGCGCACCGTAGAGGTTTCTAATTATTGGTCATCGAAGTTGTTGTGTCATATTTGTTGATGATGACCTTTAGCTTGTAGGCATGGTCTTTCTTATGTCGGGAGGGTAGTTGTTTTTATCTATCTATTGATTATCTCATGTTTTTTCCAACTGCACGATGTGTTATTTGTTGTATCCTTTTTGACACTTGAATGAGAAAAAGAGGGACACTTGCAAGTCCATTTGGGTCATCTAGACGGGATAGAAATGAGTGAAAGTGTTAGATACATCAAGCACAAGAAATAAATAAACAACTAAGATAATAACAACTAAAGAAACAAAACTAAAATTCATAAGGAAATTATAACCAAAATCAACCAAACAATTGACCAATATTCATGCCACCAATGGATAGATTGTATTAGTGGGAAAACACCAAAGAGAAAGGGAGACTTATGGGTCCCCTCTTCCTCCAAGGGAGGGCTCTTGAATCCCCTATGTGAGAGATCTTATTACAAATAGAAAACTAAAAAGGAAATGGTGAAGAAATCCAAAGCTCATTCCCTCAAGAGGTGAGGTGAATGGCTCAATGAAATGATGCTAGTATGCTCCACAAAGGAAAGATGTTCCTTGTAGGAGAATAGAGGCAGCATAACAATACAAATAGATTCTTGAAAATATAGTGCACCCATGGCCTCTTTTTATAGAAAATCTTTGAGGCATTATCCAACTGGTCTTTAGTGTGAACAAGGGGCCCTTTAGGTCTTTGACCAACCCCCCACTCGAATTCAGTTCAGATTTGAAGGTCAAATCGACTTGGGAGATAAACTAGAAGTGGATGGGAGCTCAACCAGAACCATAAATGCGTCGTTCTCAGGTGTGCGCATATTTTTGCATCTACAGTTTCACATCGGGCGCATATGTGCTTTCCCGACATTTTTCAACTTACGCACGTGTGTGCGCTTCCTTTGTATTCTGAGCGCATGTTGATTTTATAATCAGTTGTATAGTTTGTGCCCTTTGGAAATGCATTTTTTGAGCTATGAAGGAACTGATCGGTTTTTGGAGATGTTGGATTCCTGTGACCATTTGCAGATGAAATTTTAGTGATAAAATATTCCCCATGATGTGCGAGGTTAGGACCATACATTTTTACCCATGATTTTGGTCATCCTGATGATGTATTAACAATGGTGTACTCAGGCTCCCAACAAGAACTTTCTCCTAAGAAAAGTGGCATTCATCTCTTTCTAGAAAACATATTTTTGAAGAGAGTTCACACATTGCTTATAGCCTAGGGTGCGAGAATGACCCATTCGTGCAGGCTACCTTCAGCTAGGGTTTGAACTTCTCACACTGTGCTCTATGTCTAAAGTGCAAACTTGTTCTCAAGATTGGAAAAAGGAAGAAGTCTCGAGGGTTCTAGAAGGGAATCTTCTAGACAATGGATTGGCATTCGAATGGTTATCATTTTACTAGTTTCCCTGATTTGGTGGGATCATTCTCATCTATGTAACCATCTCATCCTCTCCTATATATTGATAGGATTCTCATGGAAAAGGTTAAGCAAGATTAATTGGAGAATTGGTGAAGGAGTTGTGTGAAGAACCCATCTTGAAAAAGAGCTTGGAGACTCTAGCAAGTCTATCAAGAGGAATTGGATCTTCTTCATGCAAGGATTGAGCAAGTGTGTGTGTTGGAACCAAGAGTCACCGAAAGGAATCTTGCAACATCAAGGCGATCAGGTTGTATCTTCTACTTTCGATTAATATGATATAGCGGCATGTCATTTTCCCATAAAGTCATTCTTACTTTATTGTGTAATTCCTTGATCATACACATAAGTTGACGATTGAATACATTTTTCTATCTTCACTTTGGTTGGTTTGTGTTGTCTTGGTCTTGACCTCACGAGAGCACCGGAGTGAAGCGGGAGCAATAGAGACCCTAGGAAGCAATACAAAGGTATGTCACTTGTTCCTCCTTACTAGTTATTTCAATGGTCGTAACTTAGGGAAAGAGTCATGTCTTGTCCTGCTTTGTTCTAGATCCAGGTGGATCTAGGGAGATCTGTTAGTGTCCACACCTACCGATTAGTCCGATAACAAAATTGGTGACTCGGTTGGGGATGCAACCCATTTTTTTTTGTGGTTTTTGGTGTTTTTCATTGGCCATTTTATCTTGCCTTAACTTTCTCCATTTCTATCAATCTCTGAGTCTTCAAGACACCCTAATAGACCCTCTGGGTCTAGAAGTCCCTTCAATTTTTTTGTCTTTTTCCAAAAATTTTCCTAGTTTTAGGCATTCTTGTACTGAACCCCATAGTGGCCTACGAGAAAACCTTATGTTCACACTCTGCTTTTAATTCTAGTGCGAGGTTCCCGCACTCTACTCAAAGCTAGCCTGTGAGAATGACCCATTCTCGCACTGCACAACACTGATAGCCTGTGAACCCTCTTTTAAAATTTTTGGATTTAAGATTTTTGCATGTTCATCTGCCCAAATCAGTATATGTGTCTGAAAAGAACTTCTTGGACCATTGGTTGATGTTTTCTTGTCTTCAGATTTTGTGCACGATCAGTCTTTGAAAATCAAAGGCTCTTCCTATCCACTTTTTCTTTTTCCAACTCTCATCTCTTGACTTTTCTTAGCAAGGATATACTCTCTGATTCTGGAATCTGAGTGCTTGTTTGGTTAAGAGCCGGTGATCAATTTGAAAGTTGGGGTTATTTTTCTTTCACATTTGCTCATCATTTGGAAGATTACTGTTCTCATGCAATTGAAAAGACTAGTTTTGTCTGCTTGTCATTTTTGTTTCCATTGAAAGATTGGTTTGGGTTTTTGTTTATTTCTTGTTCATTAGTCATTGGTTTTCCTCACTTTCACCATCATGGTGTAGATCCTTTTTGAAAAGTAAAAAACATTTTTCTTTTAAAAGCATTTTCATTTTTGAAAATATTGAAAATCAATTGTTGAAATTATTTAAAAAGAACAAATAAGAGAATTGTCATTATTGCGTGATTCACTGAGATTGCATTGTAAAGGAAATTGTGTATCGTAGTTCAAGTTTGTTCCGAAACACTTCTCTTTCCCTCCCATACATAGGCTTCATCGAACAAAAATTGATATATTTCATTCCTATCTATGCATTGTTGGGTCAGAGTCTCACACATCAGTTTCATCTCCATTTCCTTTGAGTAATAACATCCCTTAATAACATTATGCAATTTTAAAATTTAACTAGTAACGTTTTTCTAGGGCTCTATTACACCAACATTTAGCTAGGCTAGCGCTTTGGAATAGGCAGAGAGATACACTCTCCAAAGCACAAAACACACAATAGCATCTTATGTTAAGGAGTGTCAAATTCCATTTACAACATTTTGTCCTGGGAATCCCTTCTCACACAAGGGTAAAACCCGAGGTCGCATTGGTATTGACAGAGTTACTCACCCTGCTTTGTTAGTATCAGTGTAGAGATTGAACATATTATGGGGGTCTCTTAGAGGTATACCCACAATGATGAGTGGAATCCTCTCGAGTTGATTTCAGGCTAGATACCCTGCCCTTGCATGTGGATCGGACTGTCAACTGTCCCCCCAGGCTTTATTGTTGTCGATGGTAACCTTAGTGTCCTTTCTTTTTAGGGTCTTACATAAGGTGACTATGAAGGGGCAAGTCTTCACAGTACCTGGAATCGACTTTGGCCAAACTCACTCGGGCTCCTTGGAGGGTATACCCATGATTATGTGTGGGAGCTTGCACCAGGGTGTAAGTCCGTTAAGCAGGTCGTCATCATAACTTTTCCACCCTAGCCTAGCCCCTTCTCATCTCGTTGTTACAACATTGGATTTCATCACCAACTAGTGACTTCAGAATTAGAAGGTCTTGTTTGCTTGGTATTGTTTCCTAGATTTTGTTTACTAGCGTGTGCTATTTGTTTACCCAAGTTGACCATAAGACTTTCTTCGTAAGTTTGTAAATCATTCACAATAGATCCTCCACATTGTTCACGTAGAATGTAGGGTTTATCTCCAGAGCATCTGGAAGGTTCTCAACCCCTTCCTACAAGCTCACCTTAGGGCTCTCCTCAACAGAGTGAAGTCCAAGACGTTACCACTTCACAAGTGGAAAGAACTGATTCTCTGGAACATTTCCGAATTACCAATACTCGAGAGGACTTTTGACTTCATCCCGATTCTGAGAGACATATTATGCGAGTGAATTCTTCCAGAGACTTAGTTGTTGTGTCTTCTAGATCACCGATTGGACCCTTTCTAAGAATTGAAGGCCAAGATCTATTTTGGTCTACTGGAATTTTTAGATAGGATCGTTTTGGTGCAGGATCAGGTGTTGAAATTACCATCTCACCTATGTTCCTCGAAATCTCTGACCTAGACACAATACCTTTTACTACTGCTTATTATTTTCCTGGTACAGACGCTCCACGATCTGAACACATCTTGACCATCCCTATAGAAATGGTCCATTACACAGATACCACGAGTATTCACACCAGAATTACAGTGGCTAGTCAAGCCCCCATCGGCACACCGCTCTCGCCCAGTGTCACCCCAACACTTCCACCTAGATATCGTGCATTGAATGCTTCTATTCCCACTCCTACGCAAACCCCATCTGGAACTCCTAGTGGTCCCTCTTCTTCTGGGAACTCTCCTCCCGGTTTCATTCCGACACTTCCTCAACCCCCTTTTGGAGGACCTCTCTTGTCCTTCACCAGCATCACTAATCCTAGTGGCACTATTTCGTCGTTCACACCAAATTACCAAATTCTTGTTGGTGGACAATTTCACCAAGGAGGTTTTACTCAACCCCCCCTTGTAGGGAAAATTCCTATTGGAATGCAAATCCCAATTGGAACACTACCCCCGATTGAAACACAAACCCTGATTGGAGGAAAACCCCCACCGACCCCACCCTACGGACAAAACATACCTCCATCCTTGGACCAGTATTGGAATCATATGATACAACATAACCCTCAATCGACTGGGGGGCAACAGCTTCCATCTGCATCCGTTATACCCCCTAGTATAGGCCAACCATATCTAGGTATGTCCAATCCTATTTGGGGCTCGAATGCTCAAACTCACGTACCTATTCAAGGATACAATCCCATGAGCTACTTTCCTCCACAACAACCATCGAATCTACCTAGGTCTTCACATTATATGCAGACTGCTTATGGTCCCACTGGTTTTCCGACTGGGCTCCCTCCCCAAAGCCACCAGTACCCACATGTGAATAAACAGTTTCCCTTCTTGGCCACTTTGGATCTCCTGGATCTGTCAAGGATTTTAAATGATCCAATTCATCACTCTCCCTAATGGCCCTCTATACTAGCCAAGCTACCATCATACATCCCTCAATTCGATGGCAAAGCGGGAGAGGACCTGAACAATCACGTCATGACTTTTCACCTCTGGTGCCCATCCAACTCGTTGATGGATGACTCTATTCATTTACATCTTTTTCAAAGAACTCTCACGGGTTCTGCTGCGAAGTGGTATATAGAATTACCACAAGGTTTCTTCACTGACTTCAACACCCTAGCTATGGCCTTCCTCACCCACTACTAGTTACTGATCCATTATGAAACGGGGACCAATATTTTGAGTTCTTTCAAACAAAATAAGGCCACTCATATATCCGATCACATTCATGAATGGAAAAGGAGACAACGTCTCATCAAACTCAAACTTCCCGATCAGTTGCTGGCAGAGTGGTTCACAAAATCATTTATGAACGACATCGCACATGACATCGCCATGGGTGGAGTTGTCATAGAAGAACAGGCTATCAGTTGTGCTCAATATCTTGACCTCGTTTACTCACAAATGGGTACTCTTTATGACTTAGTCCCTGACGCACCTCGTCCTTCCACTTCCACCACTTCAACAACTCTAGTTGCCTCTCATGCAGCCGACGATGTGATTGGCACTTTCCATGCCCAACCACATTCTTCCTCAAGCACCAACCCCAAACCTACTTCTTCTAATGTTCAAAATGCTCTGTCTCCTACCCCTCCCACCAGCAAGACTTCTGAGATAAATGCAGTTCAATATACCCCAACCGGTAAAAACAAATCCAGAAAAAGGAAGGGTAAGAATAAGGAGGACAAAAATACTTTACAAGCAGAGAAAACCAAAACTCCGCCTGTTGATGATAGGGATAAGCGCAAACCTCGATACCCTTGTCTTATCTATGGTGATGATCACTACATGAAGGATTGTCTACGATGCACCGAGGTCACTAAGTTCCTTCAAGGATCCCCGAAACCATCTGCTTCGACCGTTTTGTCCCAACCCTTCCCCTCTCAGCAATAGGACCAATTGGTCATTCATGACCAACCTTCCCCTTCTACTATGTCCTATGTATTGATGTGTACTGGAGATTTAAAGAAGAATTACATTGCACTCACCACTCGAGCCAAAGATTATTCTCCCTCTAAAGTGAAGGTCGATGACCTACCTCCTTCATTGGTACAACCCTCTCCCGTGACTCCACCTACCAACGGTCGTCTTCATCTCAAACGACCGAGCCTTGACACAGTTCTTCGACCCCCTCCAAAGGATGTCATTCAGAAATTGGCTTTCAATCCTCATGCTCGTGTTGCCCAGAACTATAGCATTGTCGAAGATTTGGCCCAAGCACCTTTTGCGATGTCAGCCCTCGAAGTCCTTCAAGGTTGTCCCACACAACGGAAGGCACTTTTGAAAGCTATCGGTGGAATCAACCCAACATACATGAATTTAATAATTTTTTACTTGGAAGATCACATCCCAAGGTTACCCTCTCAACTCGCGTTCCAAATCCAAGTGATTGTCTTTGACAAAAACATTTGTCGAACCGTTATCGACGAGGGTGCCTCGATGTGTGTCATGTCTCTTACCTGCTGGAAAGCCATTGGCTCTCCCTCTTCTACTGAATCCTATAACACTCTCAAAGCCTTCAATGGCTCTGGTTTTAATCCCTATGGTGTCCTTCCTTCATTTCCAATCATGCTAGAAGGCAAAACGGTCCAAGTCGAAGTAGAAGTATTTGACGCTCCTCTTGATTACAGTCTTATGTTTGACCATAGCTGGATCGATTCCATGTGCGCAATTGTGTCGACTCTTTTTCATGTTGTACGTTTTCCACATCAAGGGAAGGTAGTTACCGTCGACCAATTAGCCTTCTTTAACTTGGATACTCGTACTGGCAATGTACCATTCATCGCTAAAACCCCACCAGGTTACGAGAACGTCGGTGTAGGCCTTCTCAAAGACTCTTCGTTAATGGGTACTTTCCCCATTCCACCGCTCGATGTTCCACACTCATCCATTTTCTTCAATCAACATGATCTCCACCTTGATTCATGGAACTCCTGCATCTTACGACCCATGGATAGTACCTGACCCTGGCGATCATCTTCATTACGGCGACGAAATGTCATTATGTTCAGTCGAATCTTCCTATCAGGCCATTCAATCGGCAACCCCCTCTACCCCCTCTCTTGGTGAGTTATCTCCATATCCTTTCCGTGTCATTTTTCCCATAGACGAGATGATCATGTCTATCATGGAAGACACCCCTTGGGATGATGGACATCACCATTCCATCCTCTTCCTGGAGTGACATGCCATTGAGAACTACCAATGGATCTCGACCCCATCGACCGTTGTCGTCATTTCAACTGTTCCTGAGTCCACACATGATGTGTTTTATGAAGGGAACTTAAGCAATATCTCACCCACTATTCCCCTCAACATATCCATCAAACCTGGAATTGTCAAAAATGTGCATATCAGAGCTTCATGTTCCCCTCATGAAATCGTCACCTACATGTCACTTTTCAAAGAATTTCGTGATGTCTTCGCTTGGAGCTACAAAGAAATACCAGGTATCAACCCCAACATTGTGATACATGAGATCAAGACATACCCCGACGCTAAACCCGTCTGGAAACGCCTTCATCCAGTTCACCCATGTAAAGTGGCGGCTATCAAGCTTGAAGTCAAGAAACTTCTCAAAGCCGACATTATTTATCCGGTGGCCCTCACTGACTGGGTTTCCAATCTTATGCCGATCGACAAGAAACAAGGCACAATCCACGTATGCGTTGATTATAGAGATATCAACAAATCTTGTCCTAAGGACAACTTTCCTACCCCCTTCGTCGATCATATTGTCGACGATTGCACCGGAAGAAAAATCTTCTCTCTGATGGATGGTTTTTTCGGATATAATCAAATCTATATTGTTCCCGAGGATCAACATAAGACGTCTTTTATTTGTCTTTGGGGCACTTTCGCCTATCGAAAAATCCCTTTCGGTCTCAAGAACGCTGGCGTAACTTTTCAACGCGCTATGACTTATGCCTTCCATGATATCAAGCACATCATGCAACCATATCTTGACGACCTACCCGCTCATTCTACGCACCGAGTCTATCATCCAATCCACCTCTGAGCCATTTTCGTCCGATGTCAGTTTTACCACATACGCTTGAATCCTCATAAGTGTGTTTTCTGCGTGGAATCTGGCTGACTGCTAGGCTTTATTGTTTCACATCAAGGGATCAGGGTATATCCTTTAAAGGTCGAGGCGGTCCTTAATCTCCCTCCTCCTTCTACACTTCACCAGTTACAAAGTTTGTAGGGGAAAGAAAACTTTCTTCATCGTTTCATCTCGAACTACGTCGAGATAACTCGTGGATTTACTTGACTCCTAAAAAAGGGGTCTAAGTTCATATGGGATACCATCGCAAACAAAGCCTTCGAAGCTTTGAAATTGTCCCTAACACATGCTTTGATTCTCTTCCCCCCCGATTACAGTTGCGATTATTTCCTCTACCTCGCCGCCTCAGATTACACCATTGGTATGGTTCTCGTCCAAGAGGATGATTCTCACAACGAACATGTTATCTATTACTTGAGTTGAAGTCTAATGCCTACCAAAACCAAGTATTTACATGTCAAAAAACTGGCCTTGGCAGCCATCCAAGAAGTTCAACGCTTCCGACACTATATCCTCTCTCGCAAGACTACAGTGATTTCTAACTGCAACCCTATGCAACACATTCTCACACGTCAATTGCTAGGGGGAAAATACTCCAAATGGATCATGATACTCCAGGAGTTTGACTTGGAATTCGAATGAGCCAATTCCAAGAATTCCTTAGTGCATGACGAGTTGATATGCGACTTTCCCTACTCTAAAACAGAAAATGTAGTAGCTGTTTCATTACCTCATGAATCCCTTTTCCTCATTAGTTTCGATGATATTTGGTATGGCGATATCATCATATATCTCCAAACCCAGACTTTCCAGCCTAATTTGTCTAGTATTGACCGGCATCCAATACGCTACCAAGCTCGTCAATATATCATCCTTGGGGATACTCTTTATCGTCGTGGGATTGACTTAGTTTTTCAACGCTGCCTCACGTTCGACGAAGCTGAGAAAGCCATAAATGACTTCCATTCTAGAGCCTATGGCAGTCATATGTCTGGGTATGCTACTACCCAGAAGATCTTACGTGCAGGGTATTTTTGGCCTTCTTTATTTAACGACTGCATAATCACCGTCCAAAAATGCCACGCTTACCAGACCTATAATCATAAGATACGGTCACATCCCGTTCCTCTTCACCCCGTGGTCTCCATTGGTCTCTTTGTGAAATGGGGCATTGATTTCATGACTTGTCACCCCCAATCGGTCGAGGGGCATGGATACATTATTGTAGCCATAGATTATTTTACGAAATGGGCCAAGGCGATGCCAACATTTGACAACACTGGAAAAACCGCAGCATTATTCATTTTTAATCACATCATAGCTCATTTTGGTGTTCCTCAGGCTATCTTCACTGATCACGGTAGCCACTTTAGAAACTTCATGATGTCCAAACTCACTGAAAAGTTGGGTCGTCACCATGAAAACTCAATGCCCTATTACCCACAAGCCAATGTCCAAGTCGAAGCAATTAACAAATTTCTCATAACCATGCTCCGACGAATGATAGGGATTCACAAAACAAGTTGGCACACAATGTTGTTTTCAGCATTGAGGGCTTACTAGACATCCGTCAAGTCCGCTACTGGGTTTACACCTTTCCAGTTAGTCTATGGTTTGGAAGCCATTCTCCCAATCGAATGCGAGATACCCTCTTTAAAACTAGTTGTTGAACTCCTACAAAACACTTTTGCTGAGGAAGAACGTCTATTGTATCTTATGCGATTAGAAGAAACTCGACGCGATGCTACCCTAGTCATAGAAACTTAGAAAAAATATGTCAAGGCCCATTACGACAAAAATCTCAAGCCTCGTGTTTTCTCCGAAGGAGATTTTGTTCTCCTCTACGAACAAGATCGAGATATGCTAGGAGATGGAAAATTCGAAGCCATGTGGTGAGGTCCTTATATCGTTAGATAAGTTTTGGAAAAAGGGGCTTACAAGTTAGTATATTACGATGGTATCCCTTTGAGTGAACCCAGGTGTTGGGGTCCTATAATTATAGGCGAGTCGATTCTTCGACTATTGATTTGGCGTCTCTCCCGGTGACGAAGTATGGCTCAGGTGATTCCGCTTTCCTCCCTCCATTCTTGTCGCTCAATCCCCTATCATCCTATTACATCCTTCATCCTCGTTGTGCCCTCACTCCCTTGTCCTGTTGCCCCATCGACTACTTTTCCCGCCTTCCATCCCTACATGAACGGACTTAGGATAAACAATGCTGGCAATGTAGTTAGTCTAGGTTAAACTAATAAATAAATGACTATTTAATAATTAATTAATTATTAATTGAGTTAGTAACTAGGTTAGTAAATAAGTTAGTAATTAGGATTAGTTTAAAAATAAAAACTTATGTTAAAAACAAATTAAAATATAACTAAAAATAAATAAAATAAAAAATTAAATATAAAACAAAATATTAAAAGACATTAAAAAAAGAAAAAAGTAATAAAATGTATTAAAAATAAAAAAATATATAAAAAACAATATAATAAAAATTATATTAAATATAATATATAAAAAACAAACAAACAAATAAAACAAAAACAAAAACATTAAAAATTTAACTAAACTAACTTATCCTAAGTCCTACCCCCACGTACCCTCTACCCCGCTTACATCACCCTCCACCCACCTTACATCACATCCCACTCACCCATCCCCCTCACATCACTCCCCACCATCCCCACCTCACTCTCCACTCCCCAACTCCCCCTATGTCACCCCACCTCACCATCCACTACCCCCAAAACCCATGCACATCTCCTTGCAAGTG
>ML790009.1:361270-414570 GCA_009831015.1 Picea engelmannii | reverse complement strand
AAACTACTTTTCCCCAAAAATTGTCATTTTTGCCTGTTTTAATACATCCTCTTCCAGGTCAATTTTTGAACAAACGGAGACGAATTTTAAAAAACCGAGAGAGGTTTTTTCTCAGCACAGGCTTTGGAACAAAAACCCTTTTCAGTTTTTTCAACGGATTCATGATCAGAGAGAATCAAAGACATCTTCGAGGCTTATTTTTTCAGATTTTGCATTTTCCGTTTCAGTCCCGATCTTTCAGGAGCTGTCACGGCTAGCTGGGGATGAATTCGGTGAAATCGAAAGAGGTTTATGTCCAGAACATGCCCATATACAATAACCTATTTCATTTTTCTCCCAGGTGTCATCATTGAAGAGATAATCACATATGATCGGACCCCCATTTCACAGAAAAACGGTCCATTTTTCATGGCAGAAGACTCCGAATTTTGTGGGAGTGGTGGCTATTTTTGGCCGAGGTGGTTAAAACGACTTCCGAACTTGATGGAGACGATATGTATTATTTATTGAGATGATTTTAATGTAAAAGGGTTGGATCTTCACGCCCTGTGGCTATCAAGATCTAACATTTTTGAAGAGATCTGTCATTAATGAAAGGAAGGCACTTTACAGGATTCTTGCTTATGTTTACTGGTGATGTGATTTTCTCAGTTAAATGTTTTCTTGCTCTGTAATCATCTTGTTTTTATGAAACTAATCTTTAAGAGTAACGTATGTCTCAGGATTTATCTCTGATACCCTGTTTCCGATTCTAAAGGATTTAAATGTTTATCTGCTGATGTTTTCAATTAAGGAATTCTTAACTGCTTCTTAGTCAAATTTATCTTTCTCACCCTTTCTTCTGTCCATCATTTAAGCTGCAAAAGATCCAGTGAGTATATCATCTTGCCTTGTGGAAGTCATCTTTTCTCGTTTATGGCTGTATTTCATTCCTAATTTATTATAGACCCCATAGCCCAATGGAGGAGTTGACTGTCTCAACCAATTCAAAAACACTTTGACAACAAATCCCATGTTCTTCATAACTAGCCTAATATCTCCTCAAACAAAGCTATATTACACAGAGAGATCCCTCTCTGAGTCTTGGAGGGCTAGATCCAAGACTCGAAGTGGTTTTGATGTTGCCTCTGTGACTGCCTTACAGCCTTGGGCAAATTACAGAGTGCTAACATAATGGTGACCATACTGGGGACTCTTCCCAGTAGTACATTTCAAGCTCCATCTCTGATCACTGATGGTGGAAAGTGACCAGACACAAGAAGGCTGAGATCATTCACCTGGCGACTCCAAACAGCTCCAGACAGTGCCAACTTGAAGACTCCATTGGAGGAAGAACCTGAAGCATGGCCAAGCAACCTAGAAAGACCAGGTACTCAAGCTCAAATTGCATTCAAGACATATTTGGTTTTATCTCCAATCATGTCTTGTCTTTTTCTAAGCCTGGTCAGAAGTATATTGTTGAAGAGTATTTTGAACATTAGTCAATTGATGAGTCTCAAGAGATCATATCCCCAACTGTAGATTATGTACATGCTCATACACCTGTGCACATCCCAGAGGCACCTGTAGAAACCCTAGTGAGACATAAGCCTCCTGCTTTGTCTCCTACTCCTGCTAAACCTCTGGATGTTTGTAAGCCCCTTGCTTCATCTCCTGTGCTTGCAAAAGTCCTAGACAAATACAAGCCTCTAGAGTTGCCTCCTATTCTCCATGACCTCCCTGTCAATTACATTAATAATATGCCTAGGTTTGATGGAGAAAATGAGAAGATCACTGCTAAAAAACATATTCAAAACCTTGAGGATTTCCTTGACCTTTATGAGGTTGAAGATGATGATGTCTGTGTCAGGATGTTTGCCCTGTCCTTGGGAGGTAAAGTCAAAGATTGGCTTAAGAACCTTCCAGCTGCTAGCATCAGAAATTTTCAGCAGTTCATGCATGTTTTCCTAGATAGATGGGTGATCAGGGGAAATGTTTTCCTCCTCCTAGAAGAGTATGAACACTTGAAAAGAAAGCCAGTGGAGACAGTACAATAGTTTTCAGCCAGATTCAATAAAGTTTATCATGCAATACCTGCTGATATAAGGCCACCCCCAGGGTCAGCTCATTTGCATTACCCAGATGCCTTTGATCCTGAGATGACATTTCAATTAAGAGAAAGAAACACTACAAGCCTTGAAGAAATGCAGAGAATCGCAGTTGATGTGGAGACCAACTTGCTGATCAAGAGGTCATAGTTAAAGAACAAAGAAATGGAGCAGCTGAAATCATCAAAAGCTAAATTGGAGATTTTGGCCAGTACCATGGAAAAGCTGATGCAGAAGATTAACATAAAAGAGGAGCTTGCTGTCCAAAGACATCATGGGGCCTTGATTTCAGAGAAAGAAAGTGTCACAGTTCCCAAACATGTTGTTTCACACCCTTGGTACCATGGTTTGAATAATGATTCGTTCATGTATTCAATTCACAGCACAGTCAAAGATGAATCTCCATCTCAACTTGTAGAGGAACAACCGGCTGACATGATGTGCATGTTCAATGGAATTTCATCCGTGGATGATTTACCTAAGGGGGATCAGTGTGATGATGATCATGAAGCTGAAATAGAGGTTGCTTGTTCAGAGAAACCGGCAGCATGTCATTGGAAGGAAGAAGATCATTTACCATTCAGATGCGACAATCATCCATTGCGCAACAGTCATGACAGCGATTAGGAATGTGCAGAAAATGTCAGAGTAAGTGAAGACACTTTGTCCTTATGTTGCTCATCTTTTCAATTTCTGAAAAGAAACTATGGGTCAGTTGTAAATAGTGAAGACAGAAATGTCTCCGATCAATCAGTAGAAGATTCCATTAAGGATATGGAGACTGTTTTAAACCCAGAACCGGAGCACTTGCCCTCCTTCAATTTTCAAATTATTGATGAAATCTTAGAGCCTGAGACAAATTATGATTTAATCCAAAAGAACTCTGTGCCATTGTGTTTTAAATCATTTCAAGTTTTGAAGGAGACTCTTGGACAAGTGTTGAAGGATGAATACAGAAACAAGCAGGAAATTTCATTTGAGTCAATGCAGCAGTCTTGTCAGTATTCTCAGGATCCAATAGCTGATCAGTTGGATGGCCTGTGTGGCCAAAATTATTTTTCATTCACCAGTCATGAGATAAAAAGTTGCTATGATAGGGATATGATTAGACAGTCAGTTACAGGGGTATGTTCAGCAGAAGCATCAGTTCAAAACTCATTAGCAAAGTTGCAGCCATGTCAGGAAATGCATAAGGACGAAAATAATGTAGATACAGTGCCAGAGCTGCCATCCCAGAATCAAGGAGCATGTCATTTCTACCTTGATCCTGTAGCTACCTATATGGAGAATTTTCTCACTGTGGAGCCTAAGTCTTTCTCTAACATGACTTTTTCTTTCCAATATTGTCGAGGCCTCTATGATAAAGATCGATCATGTTTTCAGCAGTGGCCTTTACACTTCGCAGTTCTGATTCTACGGGCAAAAGGTCAAGTTACACTTCTCACTGTGCTAACGAGCAGTCAAGAAATCCACTGGTCTCAGAAGCTACTTGATTGGATTCATTGGCATTTTTGTATTATTTGATTTTACAAAATGATCAGTAGCATAGGGTAGGTAAGAAAAAATGAATAAGCTCAGCACTCTGAGCATCTCTTTTTCAGTAGTGTTCATTTGATTTCGTTCCAGTTGCAAGATCAAAATAGGTACAGGTTGCAGAATAAGTTTTTGGGATCAGCCTAATGGATAAAGCTCTGGTCTGCATGTTCAGAAGTCTGTGGTTCTTGACACCTCCTGAAAGAAGCTGCCATCCCCAGGTGGAGCCTATGTTGGGGTCCTATAATTATAGGCGAGTCGATTCTTCGACTGTTGATTTGGTGTCTCTCCCGGTGATGAATTATGGCTTAGGTGATTCCTCTTTCCTCCCTCCATTCTTGTCGCTCAATCCCCTATCATCCTATTACATCCTTCATCCTTGCTGCGCCCTCACTCCCTTGTCCTATTGCCCCTTCGACTACTTTTCCCGCCTTACATCCCTGCATGAACAGACTTAGGATAAACAATTCTAGCAATGTAGTTAGTCTAGGTTAAACTAATAAATAAATGACTATTTAATAATTAATTAATTATTAATTGAGTTAGTAACTAGGTTAGTAAATAAGTTAGTAATTAGGATTAGCTTAAAAATAAAAACTTATGTTAAAAACAAATTAAAATATAACTAAAAATAAATAAAATAAAAAATTAAATATAAAACAAAATATTAAAAGACATTAAAAAAAGCAAAAAGTAATAAAATGTATTAAAAATAAAAATATATATAAAAAACAATATAATAAAAATTATATTAAATATAATAAAAAAAAAAAACCAAACAAATAAAACAAAAACAAAAACATTAAAAATTTAACTAAACTAACTTATCTTAAGTCCTACCCCCACGTACTCTCTACCCCGCTTACATCACCATCCACCCACCTTACATCACATCCCACTCACCCATCCCCCTCACATCACTCCCCACCATCCCCACCTCACTCTCCACTCCCCAACTCCCCCTACGTCACCCCACCTCACCATCCACTACCCCCAAAACCCACGCACATCTCCTTGCAAGTGCGCCCCCATCCACCATACCCTTAATATAATCAACGCTCCAAATAAATTCCGGAGCCCCCCTCACCTTTCGAGCTTTAACGGGGGGGGGAGTCCGGAATCGTAAATAACCATCGAGCCATTCTGAACAGCCCAGATTTGAGCACCAAAATATATGGCCTAGGTTAAATTCCAGACCCCCCTGGGCATTCTACGTTTAACGATGGGGGGGGTCCGGAATACCGCCTCCCGCCAAAAACTACTTTTCCCCAAAAATTGCCATTTTTGCCTGTTTTAATACATCTTCTTCCAGGTCGATTTTTGAGCAAACGGAAACGAATTTTAAAAATCCGAGAGATTTTTTTTCTCAACACGGGCTGAGGAACAAAAACCTCTTTCAGTTTTTGCAACGGAGTCATGATAAGAGAGAATAGAATACATATTCGAGGCCTATTTTTCCAGATTTTGCATTTTCCGTTTCAGTCTCGATCTTTCAGGAGCTGTCACGTCCAGCTGGGGACGAATTCAGTGAAACCGAAAGATGTTTTTGTCTAGCACATGCCCATATACAATAACCGCTTTCAGTTTTCTCCCAGATGTCATCATTGAAGAGAGAATCATGTCTGATCGGACCCCTGTTTCGCAGAAAAACGGTCCATTTTTCATGGCAGAAGACTCCGAATTTTGTGGGAGTGGTGGCTATTTTTGGCCGAGGCAGTTAAACCGACTTCTGAACTTGATGGAGACGATCTATATTATTTATTGAGATGATTTTAATGTAAAAGGGTTGGATATTCACGCCCTGTGGCTATCAAGCTGTAATATTTTTTAAGAGATCTACCATTAATGAAAGGAAGGCACTTTACAGGATTCTTGCTTATGTTCACTGGTGATGTGATTTTCTCAATTAAATGTTTTCTTGCTCTGTAATCATCTTTTTTTTCTGAAACTAATATTTAAGAGTAACGTATGTCTCAGGATTTATCTCTGATACCCTGTTTCTGATTCTAAAGGATTTAAATGTTTATCTTCTGATGTTTTCGATTAAGGAATTCTTAACTGCTTCTTAGTCGAATTTATCTTTCTCACCCTTTCTTCTGTCCATCATTTAAGCTGCAAAAGATCCAGTGAGTATATCATCTCACCTTGTGGAAGTCATCTTTTCTCGTTTATGGATGTATTTCATTCCTAATTTATTACAGACCCCATAGCCCAATGGAGGAGTTGACTGTCTCAACCAATTCAAAAACACTTTGACAACAAATCCCATGTTCTTCATAACTAGCCTAATATCTCCTCAAACAAATCTATATTACACAGAGAGATCCCTCTCTGAGTCTTGGAGGGCTAGATCCAAGACTCGAAGTGGTTTTGATGTTGCCTCTGTGACTGCCTTACAGCCTTGGGCAAATTACAGAGTGCTATGGGTTGTACTTGAAGAAGTATTATGCATAAGATCACCTGTGCACGAGTACCTGTATTTTTATTGTATCATACTTCTTGCGTGTTATTGTAGTTTTCTTTTGTCGTTATTTGGTCTCTACCCTTATGTGACATTGTGTTTGATTTCCATATGTCAGAGTCTTCTCTACCCCACATTGGCTTCACTGATGGTGCTAGCCATAGTACTCAGAACCTTGCTTCCGCTGTGTGGGAAATTTATGCCCCTACAAATGAACTTGTCTCTTTATGAGGTGTGTGCCTCGGCCGTGTGACCAACAATATTACAGAGTATAGCGTCGTTATCGAATTGTTGATTTATGTTATCTCACTCAGAATTTGTCACTTGGTTGTGCGACTCGATTCACAGCTCGTAGTACTATAGTTAAGTAATGTCTATACTATTTGAAGTCCTACTTTGTTACGGGTGTATTTGCGAATTCGCCTCTTGGAATGGTATTTTGATTATATTGAATATCAACATATTCCTAGATGTATAAATACATTAACTGATGCATTATCTAACTATGTATTAGACAGAAATTTGGGCCATTTATAAATCAATCACATCAATTTTCACACAACACAAGATGAACCAGTAGAAGTCGTATGTATATATAATGATCAAAAATTTTTTTTACAAAAATTTATGTCCGAGCACCAAAATTTTAAAATCTGAAGCTTGTAGCTTCTACAAAGTGACATCATGCATGGTGTTCACGTTAACACACGACTGCCCAGGAAACCCTACGAAGAAGTCAGCCAATAGACTCTGACACTCCTATTGTATGACACTGATAACATCACGGAACCTCTCCAAGGGGCATGTCTGGAATGTCTATTGTCAAACCCTCTAGGTTTTGTTCCACTGCTTCATAATCTTCGGCATCCCATCATGGCACTGGAGCCACCTCTCCTCATCACTGAATAGGAGAAGTACCAGGTGGTTGGTAAGGCCCCACGTCTGTGTTATCAAAAAAGAATGTTGAAATTAGACCTTGGACGAACATAAAAAACATTTGCATATGATAAAATTCACAAAAACATTTAAAAAAGAAAAAATGTGTACTTCTTACCAAGATCCACCCACTGAGCACCCTCAGGCAGGGCCAAGTCCGGATCTCCTCGGAAGTCCAACCCGACATAGGCATAATCATCAACCATCAGCATCTGTGGTCGTAACCAGTCGAAGAAGGAATCGTTGTATTTGATAATTGATCCAGCTACGTGTCAGGCCATGAGCTGACACCACCTCAGCATTCTTGGATCCGTTGGAGCCGGTAAACTCCACTCAACCTGCAACCTCAGCAAGGGAACCCTCTCAAGAAAGAAGGACATCAACAATGACCCGTACCCAAATTTCTTCAGGTTGCCTCACCTGCATTTAGTTAACTGCATCTTCATGCTACGAATGACTGCGTCTACCCAATTAAAAACCTGAGGCTCAGTACACTCTATGGCATACTGAAAGTAGCTCTGGAGAGCCATGTGAGGAGCAACGCTCCCATCCATATGAGAAATGGTGAACAAAATAGTGTGAAGGGTCAAATCCCACACTCCCCAAATGGCTACCTTTCCTTTTCTCATTTCCACCTCTGGAACACAGTGCAAACGACAGTATTCACTCATGGAAAATCCACCACCTCTACTACTAGTTAGGCTCACATGGTACCCACGCTGTGACAATCCTGTCAAGAAGTAAATTTCCTCGATATCCAAGGACAATGTGTGGACCCCTACGTGGAATACTTGTTGGTCTGGGTCCCACATATGCACAAGGTACTCCAATAACCTGACTTGGGCCCTCATACCCAGGATACGAAAGAATTTTAGGAGACCATAGTGTCGCAAAGCGGCAACGGTTCCCGAATGATTTCTAACAATAACATCATGTTCTTCATACTCTCTTTCACGCCATTATAGAACCATGGTGATAGCCAAATACCTGCATAAGAAACATAAGAAGAAGGTCAACAATTCTATTCAACATTTGGTAACTTTTTCATTGAGCAAACTTAAAAAAAAATTTCCACTTTGTGGTTCTTGCAGGTGCCCTTTAGGAACAGTACAAGGTTCTCATAGGTGCCTTTGGGGTCACCTGTGAGAATGAATCATTCTCGCAGGTCCCGTGTGGCTAGCCTGCGAGAATGGCTGAGCGCAACTTTAACCTCTAAAACCAACTCAAAAACATGATTTTTACCAATGAAAATCAAAAATTGAACCATGAAAAGATAGAGGACAAGGATCTTACCTCACTGTCGGAGACGGTTCATCGAATGGATGCTCGTACCTCCTACAATCAAGCGTCAAAATTCAAGGGCAAAAGAGGGGTTTTGGACTAAAATATTGGCAAAGTTACAATGACTATGCTAAAAAGAACTTTTACCCACTTATATTTACTTTTACCATTTGTTATTGGTTTTTATAATTGTTCTATTTATTAAACCTAATGTCTAATACCCTTATGAGTGAAAATTTTGCAGACATAATGACCTCGACATTCATGCACAGGGATACGGATATTTTTTCTCTTCTTCATCGCATGTTTTGATTGTTTTTCATGGTTTTTGTACAAAACCTCGAGCTTGGTCTTTGTCCATTCTCATGCTCAAAAATACATGAGAATGTGATCGAGCACACTTTTATCACTTTTTCAGGCTCAACAAGGTTATACGAAAAAGGAGCCCCACTGGAGTCCTCTTTAAGCTCTTTTCAGACTCTCTAAACATGAAAAGATTGTCGAGCGACCTTGCTATTTTCACGCTTGTTAAAGTATTTGAAGAAAGCATCTATTGGGCGATAATTTATCTCTTTTTTGGTCTCATCAGGCTATTTTATGAAAAAGGAACTGAGAGAGTTCTCTTTTAAGTGCTTTTCTAGACTCTATAATCATGAAGAACCTTCGAGTTTTCTGTCTTTGGACTCGTTAAACAAACATTGACAGACCCGTAATGGGACTGAACCACTCCTTCCTAGGGTTCGTTAAACATACTCCGAAGGACTCATCCGAAGGATGATCTTACATAAACAAGCATATTTTATCCTCCTCAAGCTTGCATAAAAATAAATAGGTACTCACCAGAAATGGTGGGGGGAAATTTGGGAAAGGGATGTGTTTTCGTATTTATATTGATTGGCAGTAAGTGTCGCTCTTGAACATGACACCCCCCTATTCATTATTTGAAGCCGATTTGGGATATCCATTTGTCTCTCATTCAATTCGCTACAAGGTCATACCCTGCGTCGTCTCTGAGTCAATGCTGCCAAATCATTGGTCGTGTCATTCATATGTTCAAGAGAAGTCCATCTGAAACCTCTATTGAGTTGGCCATCTGCAGTTGTCCATTCTCTTCGTGTCGGCCTTCCATGTGTCCAGTCCAACTTACATCATACTTTGTTTCACCTTCAAAATATGTTGTTCATTTCGTGTCATTGATGGGGGATACATCAAGGCCCTCCTGTGATGAGTTTTGTTCCATCGACTCCAGCTCATTATCCGAAAAAAATACTTAGAAATTCTTTGGTACCTTGGAACTTGCATGCCTCAATGGCAGGTTTCCTTTTTTCGACAGTGGGTTTACATCATTGACCCCTGATCAAAAGATTTTGTCATATGTTCGACCTCAACTCATTCATTCACATTCGGTGGATTGTACTAGTGTACCTTGGGAGTCATTGACATTACTGGTGATTTCCCTCTCACTTGTTAATGATTTCATCAATGACCGGTAATCGACTGGTTTCTACCATGTTCGACTTCAACACATGTAATAACATGGTTAGATTTGTACTTTCGAGCGACGAGATTGAAGACCCTGGATCTCATCTCTTTGTCTAGGTTGTGCTAGATTATGTATAATTTGCTGACACATAGATCCACTTTGTATGTCTCGTGGCTATGTCATCTCAATTTGAATTTTCTTACATAGATCCACAGTGTATTCCTAGTGGCTATGTGATATTTTGACAGTATGGATCCACAGTGTATGATTGGTGGCCATGACCTATGCTTATAATGTCATCCATCCATTATCTAAGTATGGGAATGCCTACCTTAGAGCTAGTATGATATTCTGCAGATGCTTGGTTGTTCACAGGTTTCCGATTAGGTGCGCTCCTAGTTTCCGACACACACACATAGCTTACAAAGTATTTCGGCTGTCACTGATTCCGGCCACATACTTTGGGGGGCATTCTGTTACCCATGATTTTGGTCATCCTGATGATGTATTAACAATGGTGTACTCAGGCTCCCAACAAGAAATTTCTCCTGAGAAAAGTGGCATTCATCTCTTTCTAGAAAACATATTTTTGAAGAGAGTTCGCAAACTGCTTATAGCCTAGGGTTTGAGAATGACCCATTCTCGTAGGCTACCTTCAGCTAGGGTGAAAACTTCTCGCACTGTGCTCTATGTCTAGGGTGAGAACTTGTTCTCAAGCTTGGAAAAAGGAAGAAGTCTCGAGGGTTATAGAAGGGAATCTTCTAGAGAATGGTTTGGCATTCGAATGGTTATCATTTTACTGGTTTCCCTGATTTGGTGGGATCATTCTCATCTATGTAACCATCTCATCCTCTCTTATATATTGATAGGATTCTCATGGAAAAGGTTAAGAAAGATTAATTGGAGAATTGGTGAAGGAGTTGTGTGAAGAACCCAGCTTGAACAAGAGCTTGGAGACACTAGCAAGTCTATCAAGAGGAATTGGATCTTCTTCATGCAAGGATCGAGCAAGTGTGTGTGTTGGAACTAAGAGTCACCCAAAGGAAGCTTGCAACATCAAGGTGATCAGGTTGTATCTTCTACTTTCGATTAATATGATACAGTGGCATGTCCTTTTCCCATAAAGTCATTCTTACTTTATTGTGTAATTCCTTGATCATACACATAAGTTGATGATTGAATACATTTTTCTATCTTCACTTTGGTTGGTTTGTGTTGTCTTGGTCTTGACCTCATGAAAGAACCGGAGCGAAGCGGGAGCAACAGAGACCCTAGGAAGCGATACAAAGGTATGTCACTTGTTCCTCCTTACTAGCTATTTCAATGGTCGTAACTTCGGGAAAGAGTCATGTCATGTCCTGTTTTGTTCTAGATCCAGGTGGATCTAGGGAGATCTGTTAGTGTCCGCACCTACTGATTAGTCTGATAACAAAATTTGTTCCCTTTGGAAATGCATTTTTTGGGCCATGAATGAACTAATGGGTGTTTGGAGATGCTGGATTCCTGTGACCATTTGTGGATGAAATTTCAGTGATAACATATTCCCCCTGATGTGTGAGGTTAGGAGCATACTTATAGCCAAAATACATCAATGTTTCTTCTAATGAGAGTACCATTGTAAGAAAGAGTGTTGAGAGGATTTGCAAGAGCGACCCATTGGAGGGAGAGGGGAACCTATGGGACCCAAACCTTTATCGAGGTGTGGAAAAATAAAAATTGTATACAAACGAGGCGATCATGCCCCATGCTCGTGTTATGTAAATCAAATGTGTAAAAAAATAACCGAAGTTGTATGTTGATGTAGATAACTGCAGCACCCTCTAGGGCAGTTTGATAATAGAAGATGACAATTTTGATGGTAAACATACTCTAAAAAGAGACGATTACACCTAGAAGAAGTGTCGGGGACTCACATGCATTGATGGCCTAGCAAATTTTAGAGGTCTTAGACTAGTATAAAAAAAATGCAATAGTCACACAGTAAGACCTACCGTAACATGAGATTGTGTTAAAGTTGAATGTTGATGGGGGTCAATGACAACAGAGAGAAATGATGGTTCTCTTTGTGTTGTCTGAGACTCTTCATTGTAAATGTAATGAGAGTCAAGATACTGTCTCCCTTATGGAAACTGTGTTGATGTTGACATAAAGGGAGACGTGAATCCAAGAAGAAAAGGGCTTCATGAAATCCACTAGATGAGATCATGAACTGATGAGGAACATGGGCGAAGTCAAGAAGTGATGAGACTCAAGACTTCCCTTGGTTGGGGATATATGTGAAGTATGAATGGCAGCAACCGTGAAACCAAATCTAGTGTCAGGGGGATGACTAGACGTAGGTGGGATTGTGCTAGAGGCATGACAAAGTGGACAAACTCAAAGATCAAAGGTACATGGACTGAAGGATGCTCTGGGTTTATGGACGATGTCAAAAAGAGTAGAAGGTAAATGAATTCCCCAACCAAGGGAGACAAGGGTTTCTTTGTCAGGAAAGAAGGTCGCTAAAGGCGACAACAAAAGATATGCAAATGCTGGAAACAAAGGTTTTGTACAATTACCAAATGAATAAAGAATAATTTGGGATACATCTGTATATACAAAAATGGGTGCCCCAGTGCAAGATGGCTTCGCTTGTGAGGGCGCAAGTTGCGTGGAAAAATGATGGAGGGTGGGGGCCCATAGGTGGGTTTTTGTATTAGGTAAATGAATGGAGGGCAATCTGAAGATGGGAAAACTGATTGTGAATGAAATGGAGGGTTTAATGATACTGCAGAGGTGTAGTGAAAATTGAACCGTGATGAGGTTACCTAGGAATCTATTTGGGAAAGCTAGCAAAATGAGGAGAAGGAGTATGTGGCCGATTCTTGGAAATGCATAAAACTATTGAGACTCCCATCCCTAAGGGGTGAAAGTAGCATGAGTGTCAAAGTGCCAAAGGGGACTACAATTGGGACAACTCATGTAGGAGAGAGTGCTAACAGTTGACAATACTGAAATGCAGCAGAGGTGATAGTATTGTAGAGCTGAATGTGAGGATCCTACAGGAAAATGTCGGAGGGTGTGAATGGGAGATGCAATTGATATTCAAAGGGAATGATTACATGCCAATGTCAATCACATACCTGAAGGGTCTGCGTTGATGCGTGATGACCAAGTACCTACAAACATTAGAACCGAATACCCGATGTGAACAATATCTGAAGATAAAGAACACATAACAGTTATGCAATAATTTTGAACATGAGCGTGCGTACCTGGGCGTGATGTGAGAAAAAAAAAATCTCCCCCAGGGCCGAGGATGGATGGTGACCTGAGGAATGTGACTATGTAGGTGGTGGGATCTTGATCTCGTGGCTGAAGACGAATCGGAAAACGAACGCTCAGATCTCCTGTAATTGAGCATGGAATTTTGGCAAAAGGGACTATATATAGTTGTAGGGCCCACATTGCCACCATTTGTACCGCTACCCTAGTGAGTTGATGAGAGGTTTTTAGAGGAGTTTTCGAGATTCCAAGAGTTCGAGCTAGCCAATACGGGATTTGCGAGAGCCAGGTTAGTGGCCTCATCCTCCTACATATTAGTTAGAGTTTATTTTTTGGGCAGGGCCGTACGGATGGCTGTACGGTGGGATTTTGTGAGGGTGGGCCCCCCAGTGCACGAGAGATCAGAGGATTCTTTCACTTAGATGTGTGGCTATAATAAAGACAATCATGCATGGGGGTGCCTGAATGGGGATAACAAGCATGCATTGGATGTGTGCATGTTCAAAGAACAACTACTCACTCGTGCACAACTGTTGCTCGAACAATTGCGCACTTGTGCGCAACTATGGAGCGAACAGGTGCGCATGAATGCATGCCTATGGGTGTGACAGGTGTGCATTAATGCGCCTCTGTTTCTTTGACAGTTTCACATTGATTCACAATTGTGTGAAGAATAGGTGCGCATATGTGGGCGCTTGTGGGGATGACAGTTGCGCACATGAGGCAAAGCTGAGGGGTGTAAAAACTTGTCTTTTTTTAGATTTATTGTTTCTATGGATTGTGATGGATGATTAAGTATTGGTTGTGTGAATGTAGGTGAACATTACAGGATGCTATTCCAATAGAAAGAGAGAGACTGGGCATGCCTTAGGGAGGCGGTGAGGGATGGTGAGCCAGGTGTTCAGAGGTATTTAGCAGCCTGTGGTTTTTTAAAGTTCTTCGATTACTCACTGCTACAGGCACATGAGTACCTGTTGCAGTTTGTGGTATCTATGTGGAGCACAGATCTGCAGTGCATCATTGTGTAGGGAGAGCACCTGACATTATCTATGATGGAGGATGTATATTTTTTGACCGAGCTCCCTTTTCAGGGGAGTGCTCTACATGTTGAGCCCCAGTTGCCAGGGGAGGCACACTTGGCAGACTTGGCCCGAAGATACTTTTCGGGGGAGGATTTCATGTCAGGATCAGTTGTATGGATTGGGGTGATGGATGCGTTGGTGCATCATTTCGTCACTTCGATGGTCATGAGGATCTACGGATCCTTATCTACTCAGCGAATTAGTGGCGGTTAGCTGAGGATCATCCAGAGGGCGTTGATCGGAGAGAATTTTCCCTAGGGTTTGATGCTTCATACCAAGATGATGGGGCATCTTAACTGGTGTCGAGGTGCTAAATCCAGTGAATTTTCTTTTGGTTCCATATTGGTAGCCTGGTTCTTGTAGAGGGTGTCTATGTTGTGCCCTAGAGTTTTATTGGATGTGCTTGGGGCACGGGAGCCACAATTGATGCATTGGGCATTGATCTTGGTACAACATGGGGGTGGGAAGGGTGGCCATTACTTTATGGCCAAGCTAGCAAGTGTGTGGCATTATATGCCACATATCATACTCCAGTTCCCATATAGTGGGGTGGAATTCTGGCAAGACCCAGATATGGTGTTACCTCCTAGAGAGGTGTGGAACCACAGAGGTATGTTGATTTTTTTTATGTTTTGTTTTTTGGATAGTATAGAATATGTTTTATGTATGGATGGATGCTAATGTTATCATTTACTTGTCATTCGTGCAGATGTGGGGCCATGCGGATGGGAGGTAGAGTTGGTTAGAGAGTCGACTCATCAAGATCCCTTGAGACCATCGCGGGGATAGCTATGGGAAAGAGAGAGACGGTGGAGGGACGAGGTTGGTGTGAGGCCAGCCTATGATGAGAGAGTAGGCAGGAGATGTAGATATGATGACCTCGATGTAGGTCCTTCACATGCTCCTCTGACAGAGGTCGGTGGAGTGTTTGAGGATTTTCATCACTGATTGGAGGCGGTTATAAAGGTAGTGTTTGAGGGTCTGGGGACTCAGATCCAGGATGAGGGAGTATTTGAGCAGTGTGTGGGCCTTCCAGTGAAGCTGCGAACCCTGATCCATAGGGAAACTATAGTGGGGGTGGCTATGACTAGGCGACTACCCCCAGTACCTGGAGGGCCCCCAGTTGATGGGGCTCCTCCTCTCGAGAGAGGACCTAGTGGTGGTGCTCTAGAGGCACCATGAGTGCAATGTGATATATATATTTTTTATTTATATAGGCCTATGGGCCTATGTTGTATAGGATAGTGTGACACCTATTTTTTACTTTATAGGGATGAGGGGGTTCACTTACCTATGGGCGATGTACATGTTGCACTTTTTGTGAACAGTGATGGCACATTGATTTATATATATATATATATATATATATATATATATGTATATATATATGGATATACATTTTGTGGGATCTTTGTGATGTTCATATGTGATGATTTTTTATGATGCTTTAGATATTGTCTAATCTATATGTTGTGACATACTTTTGATGATTTATGTATGTGGAATGGTGCCTTGATGTGATAAATGCCAATCTAACACTAGGTTAGCCATATTATCTTCTATTTGACTAAATTGTCATGGAATATGTGTAAGTGTAATTGAATCAAAATGTCGAGATAAGAGTCTAACTTGCAGGTATTTTTGGAAGAGGCAAGGATCACGGATATGGTACACATTATTGAGCTACAGGACGACAACCTGGGAATCTAATAAGATGCTAAGGTGGTGAATATGGCGGTGATTGGCCTCTTCATGGAGGCCAATGACGGTGGTGTATTCTTCTTGGTTTTTGGTTGTTGAGCCCAGATATATGTCGTTGGAGTGAAGTAGTTCATCTGAGGGGGTATAGAAGGCCCAAGAGGCCGAAGTGATTCTGTGTCCATCGGTTGGCTCCGTCAGCATAACCGATGTGGTAGGCTGATGGAGAAAACATTTGTCAATAACACAAATGGTAGATCAAACATAAGGCATGGGGGGAAAAAGAATATTAAAAACTCTACAAAATGTGTACAAAAAAGAAAAATCCTAGTGTAGGATGACTATGCTCAGGTGTAAAATTTCCTTAAGTACAACCCATTGACGGGTTCTTTGAGAGGGTAGCCTTCTGGAGAGGCTAGGATGTATGCACCTTTAGTGAGGCAGTGTTGGACGATGTAGGTTCCATGCCATAATGACTTGAATTTTCCATGACCAAATGTATCTTGATTGATATCGTAGGAAAGGACGAGGTCTCCTTCGTTAAACACACGAAGGTTGGCATGGCAGTCGAAGGTGGCCTTTGACTATTTTTTAGCTTCCTCATTGTTTTGTAATGAAGGCCAATGGTATTCATCCAACAACTCTAATTTCAGCAAGTGTTGCTCCATTGGAGCAGTGTCGGGTAATAGCTCAATAGCGGTGCACAATGTGGGAATTTTCCACTCAATGGGGAGAGTGGCTTCGACCCCATGGAAAAGATGAAATGGTGTAAAACCAGTGGAAGTTTTAACTGTGGTGCGATAATCCCATAGTATTGAAAACAACATATGATGCCAATTGGTCTTATGTTTTTTAACCATGTGTTGTAATATGGTTTTGAGGACCTTGTTGACCGCTTTTACCTGTCCGTTGGACTGAGGGTAGTGTGGGGAGGCGAAATCATGGGAGAAGCCTAGCTTTGAGGAAAGTTCTGTGATTGGAGACTATCTGTCGTGGTACTCCGAAGCGGGAAATGACGTGATTAAATAAAAAACGTGTTGCAGTGTCAGCAGTGTTGTTGAAGGTAGGCATGGCTTCAGCCCACTTGGTGAATTAATCGACTACCACGACAATGTACTTGTGTCCATTGCTGGATGGAGGGTTGTAAGTCATGAATTCAATGCCCCATTTGCAAAAGGGGTCGGCACTGATGACGAGGTGTAGAAGAGAGGGTGGCGCTCATGCTTTGTTGGCATAAAGTTGACATTTTTCGCACCATTTCATAGCGTGGATGCAATCATGAAACAATGTGGGCTAGAAGTAGCCTGCTCGAATGATTTTCTAGGTGGTGGACATCCCTGAGAGGTGCCCCCCGCAAGCGCCTCTGTGGAAATCATTCAAGACTCTATCGGCCTCATCAATAGTCAAACATTGACAGAGTATGGTGTTGATCCCACGTCGATATAGGATGTCGCCGATAAGGAGATATCAAGGGGCATGATGGTGAATGCTCTGACGATCGTCTCTGGTGAGGTGGGACTCGAATTTCTATGTCCAAAGGTAGACGAGAAGATCTCCATACTAGGGGTCATCTAAGGGGATGTATAATAGGTGTTCGTTGGGGAAGTCCATATTGACGGGCGAACTAGCATCATTTGAGGAAAACGACATAATGAGTTTGATGAGGGCTAGCGCTTTCTTTCTTTTGGGAGTTTAAAACTCTTGGTCGTACTCCTGAAGGATGACGATCCATCAGGAAAACTTACCATTAATTTTTTCGTTGACTTAGCAAGTACTACATGGGGTTGGAATCTGCCACGACTTTGGTAGTGCGAAGCAAGATATAATGATGCATTTTTTGGACTGCAAGGACAACTGCGAGGGAGAGTTTCTCTTCATGATTGTAATTCAGTGGTGGTCCTGAAAGGTTTTTACTAATGTAGTAAATAACATGCTCATGGCCATCATCCCCTAGTTGTATGAGAACTCTTGCTACTAAAATGGCTGAGGTCGATAAGTAGAGGATATAGTCATGATCATAGTTGGGTGGAATAATCAACGGGGCGTTGGAGAGCGCTACTTTTAAATCATCAAAATAAGTTTGGGAATGTTCATCCCATTGAAATGGGATATCATGACACAGTAGGTGAAGGAAACCGTGCACATGGGTGGCGTAGTCAGGGAAAAAGCATCACAAAAAGTTGGCTTTTCCTTGTAGGCTCTGCAGTTGGCACAAATTCTATGGTGGTGGAATTTCTATGATGGCTTGGACGTTGAGGGGGTCCAATGTGATGTCGTGTTGGGAAACGATGAACCTAAGGAGGCGGCCAGCGGTGATGCAAAATATGCACTTGAGGGGGTTCTGGCAGATATTGTACTGACGACACCATTGAAAGACAACTCGTAAGTCATCTAGATGTTGTGTTCGTTTCTTGGAGTGAGCAGTGAGGTCGTCCACGTAGGCGAGGATGATGTGAGAGAGATCATGGAAAAAATAGGTCATGGCTCATTGGAACATCGCATCGACATTCTTGAGTCCAAAAGGCATGACCCAATATGAAAAAGTGCCCCATGGGGTGGTGAATGTAGTTTTATACTGATCTACCGAATGGATCTATATTTTAGTGTAGCCCAAGAATCCATCCATGAAGGATAAGGCCTCATGACCAGCACAATCATCGCTAATTTGGTCGATAAAATATGTAGGTAAGTTGTCTTTAGGACAACCATGATTGATATCATGAAAGCAGTGCAGACATGAATGGTGCCTTATTTTTTGTTGACAGGGATGGGGTTGGAAACCCATGACATGTATGTGATGGGGTATATGAACCCTGCAACACGTAGTTTGTCAATTTCAGCTTTGATGGCTACTATTTTGGATGGCTTTAGTGGGCGTTTCTTTTGACATACAGGGGTAATATCTGGCCATGTGTCGATACAATGTTCAACAACAGAAGGATCAAGGCCAGGCATCTCTGTGTATGACCAGGCAAAAATGTCTCGGTATTCCTAGAAGAGAGCTGTGTAAGTTGTGAGTTCTTTAGGGGAGCATACGGCGCCAATGGTGATTTCCTCTATGATTCTTGGTTTAATGGAAATGTCAATTTTGATAGTGAGGGAAATCTTGGCCATGTTGCCATCTTCAAAAGAATCAGGGGCAGAGATAGGGTTGTTGAACCAGTCTATATGCCCATATGGGATGAAATCCTTAGTTTCGATTGCACATATGGAGGCTTGACTAGGAGGGTCAAAGGATTCCTATGAGAGAAAGAGCATTCTTTGGTGGAGCACATTCCATGGGCAATCGAGTGTAGTTAGTTCTTAGAGGATATATTTGTCACAGTGGAATATGTGATAATAGAGGGGATCCGAGGAAGTAACATTGGTGGTTGTCATTGTGTGGTTATCTTCAGGTGGTGAGGATGTAGAGGGGGTGGTGCAAGTAAGTTGTGACGATTCTCTTGACATGAACCAGATGTCAAGATATTGTAGGTTAAAAATTTTGGTTAGGCATAATATTTCCATGGGGAAATGAACCAGATATTTGGGGGGATTTGGGGGAAAATCCTCATATAGGTTATCCATGAAACATGGAGGAGTGGGAAGTGCCTCAGGCTTAGGAGATAAAATATAAAAATATCTAGAGAGAGAGTAGGGAGGATCATTGGCATCACTGGAGGTGGGGTGTTTGGAGGATTTTGAATAAGGGACATTTGATGGCGTCTCTATTCAATAATCATGGGACACTGGTAGGTGAAATGATCAATTGAGTCATAGAGAGAGAAAGGACATATCATCTGTTCATTGACTGAGGTTGTGACATAATGGATGTCAGTGACTTGGGTACTTGATGATGTGGATAGAGAGGGGTCTTTCTTAAAGATATGACATACTGTCATTAGCATCTGTCAAAACTAAGGCAGCGTAGGGAAATGGTGGGTGTAGTGGCCATAATCAGAACAAATGCCACATATTAATTTCATTCGCAACCCTTTGCTACCTGTAGTAGGGGACATGGTGGTAGTACTAGAAGTGACGGATGATGAGGTTGCTCGGGGTAGTTGGATCAAATTATGTAACTCAGGGAGGGAGGGACATCGATTTGTGGGGTGTCCTTCTCTCTCACATAGTGCGCAAGGAGGTGGAACTTGTCGGGGAAGTGGAGCGGTGGGATATTTCTTCTTCTGCCTGCCCCCAGCTATAGCGGTGGTGCTAGCAAGGGGGGGTGAGGGTGGTGCGGTTGGAGTTAGTACTGGAATCTACATCGGGATTCGTTCTGTTTGGGGAGGGAAGGATGGTTGAGGGACCATCTTGGTTGGATGTAGATACCATACTGAAATGGAAAGCACCATGTTAGGAAGGGTAAGCATTGTGGCTACCCAGAAGGCTTGTACTCTTGGTGGGGGGTAGAAGAAGGGAATTTATGTAATGGCTTGGGGGATTGTTTCCCAAACCTGGATTTGACCCTGGGGGAGAGTGAAATCAGGGACAAGTGGTGTTGTATGGTTCTTAGGGCATTCCTGAGGTGGGATTTATGCGATTAGTGGGACGTCAAGGGGTGAATAAGCCTCGGTGGGAGGAAGGGTATCTCCAGTTTCCGTTGCATCGGAAGATATGACACACACTTGTGTTGAGGGATGTATGAGAGGTGGCACTCCACGGTATGTCCCTAGAAAGGATGGGTCCTTGAAAATTCTGGGGCCCATCTCGATGAGTGGGTAGGCATCGGGATTAGTTTGGACAAGAGGTACGATGTTATCAATGTTGAAGGAAGGGTTGGGCTCATAATGTGAAACTTGGTCAATGGTGATGATCTTCTTATTGTGGGGGAACATCATCATTTGAAACATGGAAGAGGCCATAGCCTTCATGGCATACATGTATCTACATACAAACAAGATGTTGTAATCGAGTGGGGCGTTAATAACCTCAATGTCGATAAGAATGGTTTTTCTTCCGAGTTCAACGAGGACATTTTGAAAGAGCCCTTCAGGAGAGTATGGTCGTCCATCATAAGCTCTCAAGGTGATGGTAGATGGCATTAGATCAGGGGAGCCAAGTTTTTGACATACAGTTTTGGACATGATGCATGTCGATGCACCTTCATCGATGATGCATCAATGAACTGTGATGTTTTGAATTTTGACTGGTATCTGGAAAGCTACCAAAGCAGGGAGACAGGGTTCCCCACAATCTAGATCAAATGTGATGAGTCTAGTATCAGCAGGGTTGACTTCCCCCAAGGCGAAAAGCAATGATTTTTGTTGATTGGGACAAGTTTGGAGGACCTCCAAGACTAACATGGCTGTAGGAGATTGCACCAAGTCATCGACCAAACTGTAATTGTGTGCCGCCCTACCCTGAGGGTTTTTAACATTTCATTGTAAGGGGATGCAAGGAATATGAATGGGTGGTTCAGTGGTGGGGCATTGAATCATCAAAGGTTGTCCAGCTGTAATGAGAACTTCCTTCGAAGTGGTGGGAGTAGATTCAAGGGGTGCACTGTATTGACGACTACGCGTTTGTAGAATAATTTCTTCTTCGTTAGTGAGGAGGATCATGCGATCTTTCGAGTTCCCAAGGTTTTGATACTATCCCATTTGTGGTGGGGTAGGGTGTATTTCTTGTTGGGTATTCATCACACCTTGATGTGGAATAGGGTTTTGTAACACTGTCAGGAGTGGTTGTTGCAATTATTGTTGTGGGCCCTGCTGAGGGGTAGGAGGCACTGGAGGACAAGGTGCATTCATGGAATATTTCATCTGTTTGAATTCAACGATTTGGGGGAAATGGTGAGTATAATGACCATGGTCACCGCAAATGGAACAAGGGAAGTTCGTCCATAGTTTTTTGTTGTTCCTCCCTTGGCATTTGTTGTTATTTCCCCCTTGGGGGTTCTGGTTCACCTAATTCTAGTTGCCCCCAACAGGTTGATTTTGTTCTAGGTTGTTTCCCCCTGGTCCTGGTGTTGGCACAGGGGCAGACCCAGGGTTCAACACTACAACAACGCACCAAAAAAACCCTAACTACCGGCCCTCTCGGAAACACCTGTGAAGCAGATGAAGTCTCAGTAAGGTAGAGGCGGGGGTGGTTGTAGAACTTAGGTGTCTGCAAACTTAGTTGGGACACAGATCTATAATTATAATACTCGACAGAGCACTTAGCATCGACATTTCATCAATATTCAACCACTATTCCACTGCATGGATGGAATAGAGCATCACATCATTCACTTAGATTTGATGTATGTAAGCACTTATCATAAACAGAGAGGTAGATCTAGTAGATTGAGCACTAAGCACATTCATTTAGGTTAGATCTAACATTATTACACATCATTAGCACAAATCATAAGTAGATTTATCTATCTCTATCAAAGCACTTAGCAAGAGAAGACATAAACACATAAAGGAAAAGCACAAAGAAGAACAACACAGTTTTTATGCGGTTCACCCCCTCCCCGGGGCTATGTCCACCAACTCTTCTTCTTTATTATCTTCATTCAAACGATTACAAGAACAGAGCCATCAAAATCCTACTCCGCCTAGGACAAGACATCTGCGCAGCTCACTAAATCCTCCTTCCCTGACTAGATCTAAGCACACAGTCTTCCACAACTTCGTACAATGACTTGCACTTAGCTCTACAAGTCTCACACAGGTACAAAGAACTTACAATCCTTCAATCACATAGATATTGCACTTAGCTCATCAAACTATTGGTCTCTTACATCCTATATTTCTTACAATTCCTAGCTACTATTTATACATTACAAAATAGGCCTAAACATGGGTGAACCCATGGGTCGACATCCCATTCCCGTTACATAATCCCAAAAACCCAAAAAGGACCCAAAAAGGGGGCCAAGATCTCGCGATATCTGCTTCATCTTGCACTCCTACTTTGATAGGCTGTTGAAGTCCCAAAATAGGTAAAACTTGGTTAGGATTCCACAAAACTTGGTCAAGGGCCAACAGGCCCCCAACACTCACCTGTGACTCGTCTTGAGTCACTCTAGTCTAATCAGTCCTGCTTTGAAAGCCTCAAGCTTCGCTGAAGATTCTTTGACTTACTGTTGTGCTACGACCTCTTACTCGGTGAACTCCTGGATTACTGCATCATTCACAGGCCCTTCTAGGCGTTGTTCTGTTGTAGTGACAACTTTTTCTAGCTCGGTTGCTCATCTTTCAACCTCTATGAAAAATTGGCATGCCTTATCTTGTACTAGTTGGATTCATTGAGTTACTTCCATAAATATACTTTGAATCATATGGGTCTTATGTTGGGTGGTGCGCTGCTCTTGAGATCGCTTCATTCTTTCTACGGATTATAGGGATTTTATTTGCGCATGTAGCATGTCTGTGTGTTGCTTCACTTCCTGGAGCTATGATTCTAGTGCCTGCAAATTTTGATTCTCAGTGAGGTTATCATATGTTTGGGCGTTGCGGTTACTGAACTACTTTCATTCTAGGGCAAGGGCTTTCATTCCATCAACTCCACTCCTATCCGTTTCTTCCATTTGGTCTCTTATATCTTGAGGGGTATCAGGTATTGCGCGTAGCTCCAAATATGCTATGTGTTATGTTGGTTGTTGGATCACTTCTTCAAGGTGCACAACTTGTTGTGGAACTCGATCTTCAGCCTTTAGTTCTGTGACTGTCATAGAGTGAAGTGCTCTATTGACCATTTCCTTTACTTTGAGTTGCTCTGTGAGAAACCTAGGATTTTTCTTCATCAAACTTCACTTGGAGAGAAAGATTTTTTTATTCTACAACACTGCGTTGCTCTACAAGGACTCCCTGTACTTGTGTCAAAGCTTGAGTGGCTTTCTCTTCTTCCTCTTGTGCTCGTCGAAGGTGATATTCGACTGTATCAGTGAGTTGGTGGAGTTGAGATGGATCATATCCCAGTTCTGGTGTTCCCAATGGAAGAAGCATAGTGGATACTGCGCGGCTGGACTATATTGCCTGTTGCACCCCTTGGATCTTGTCGTTAATTCGATTGTATATCTCCTCTTGCTTAACGTCTTGTTTCTCTTCTATTTTCAGTGAAGCATCGTTCGGGGCTGCTATGATGAAGTCAAAATAATCTGAAGTGAGGGTAGTCTACGTTTTAGTCATAGAGGCTTTCAATTTCTTCCGGGAAGAAGGCTTCGGAGGGGAAACCTTCCTTTTCTTTGAGGGGTCCTCCTCGTCTCTGGGCGGTGTTACTTCACCTTTATTTTGTCCAAATTTTGCACCATTTATCTCTTCACCATTACCTCCTCACTCTGGTGATATGGAAGAAATATTCACTGAGGCACTGCTCAACTCGTGTACTTCTTCGGTATTCTTTGTCTGGCTAGGTTCGGGTGTATCCTGTGCATTTTATGGGCTGTCTATATCAGATATCTCTGTAGGGTCTACTGGAATGAGGAGGTCCCTCGACCAGTCCTTAGTGATCTCCTCCAAGTCCTCCTTCATCATCTTGTAGTAGGACTAGAGTTGTTGCTTATGTCCATCTATGCACACTGTGATGTAAATAAAATGTTGATTTGCGTTAAACTTCTTCAAGGGCCTGGACTTGTGTAAAGTATTCAGTGTCATATGAGGCTCAGACTGGATGGTTGTCTTCAACTAGTTGTAGTATGTATGGAATATAGCATTTGATTATCATTGCTTATTCATGTCACTCGAGTACCATAGTGTACTGAACTTCACGGACAGTGGCTCAAAGGGCTTGATGTCCAGGAAGGTCGCACCTTCCGGCATCTCCCAGGAAATAAAAGTGATCAGGATCAGTAGCTAGCTAAAATGAAATTCATACCCTTGATCATGGGATTATTTGCAGTCAAGTTCTAGTTGGTTCACCAGGTACTTCACCCAGTTCATCTAAAGTCCTTCTATGCACTTTCCTGAGAGGTTGACTACAAAACTAGTGAATTGGGTGGGTCGGTTCTTCCATACTAACTTCCCTACAATCAATTGACAGGCAAGGCACATTGTGCCGCTCTGGATAGAATCTACCTTGTAGCCTCATGTTCCCTTATTTACATTGCCATAAGTGTCCTTTATCCTTTGTGCTAGAGCGTGATCCATGGTTTTTCCATGGTAAAAAACCTGTGGATCAGGGCCTTGCATACTCAAGCCCATGATCCAATTCATCATCCTCGGGTCAACTGTTACATGATGGTTTAGCCACAAATAACCTCCATGGTAACAAGACAGCAGTATCTTGACACATGCATTCACCTCCTAGTGTTGTCCAAAGTGAGGAATCTTCATGACATTTAGCAGGGTGGACTGTACGAGGTCCATAGTCCACTGTTGAGGGACGATCTTTGAGTACTTTCCTTTTTTTCTGGTCATGTACTTATGTGGGGTGATCATGTTATAAACCTTTCTATCTCTGAGGTTGAAGTTGCTAAACTTCAACACCGCAATATTATCTTGGTCTTCTCGAACTGCGCGTATCCCCTTCAGGAGGTACGTTGTGACCAAGGTGTACTCAAAATATCTAGGCATGTTGTCTCAATTCACTTCGTCGCTCAGAAGTGGAATATAGGTGGATAATATACTTGAGATCAATTTAGCATTCACGAGATCATCCTTGTTCTTGGTTCACTTTTCATTGGATGGTCGGGATGGTCTGGCTACACGAGCAGTTGACGGAGATGCTTGTACTGTTCTTGTGGATGAATCATGTACACCTATAGATAATCCTCTATCTAACATGACTCTTTCAGGCATCAAGTCAAGGAGTACTTATGTCACTGATTCTTTGACTGTGGTGAGCTCGTCGGACATATGTGCTCGGGATTAACGATATCAAGTTCAAGATTAACTCAGACACTATAATGAAATAGATGACAAGAGTGCAATGATCACTTTATAAACTTGACTTAGTCTATGGGCTCAAATTCTCACTTGGAAATGTTTTCTCAGTGCATGGCGCGACAAGATAAATAGGTAACTCGACAACGATTCACTTGCAATGGGTATGAGGCCTTCATTAAATTTGTTATGTTTGTTATGGAATGGTCCAACAATCTGGTGGCGAGCCTTAAATTCCTTTCTATCTATTCAAAGTGTCACTCGAATGGTTATAATGTCCCCAACGACTATATTGCTTTGTCATGGAAAAGTGCCATGTGTCATTGTTCTAATATCCCGATGAAGCTCCAATTCTGCAAATTTCCCTTATGCACAGTTCCCTCTGGAACCTTCTGTAACTTTTCAATATTAGCTCTCTTCTTACTTAGTTTTCTAGACTTCTTTCCAGTGAGCTTTGTCTCGGTATTCATTTTTCCATTCTAATTCTTATCTTTTGTGGAAATAGCCACTTCATGTTGTTGATATTCTCTCCTAGGATTCAGGGGTAATACCTCTTCTTTATCTGGGGTAGGTACTTCAATCTTCTGTGGGTCCTTTAATGTTCTTGCAACTTTGACATCTGGGTCTCTGGTGTTAAATAACTTCCATCTATTCTCCTTTTCTTCAATCAAGTGTGCAATCCTTCTAGTCATGAAATCTCTTAACTCTTGTTTCTTCTGTTCCAAAGCTTCTTCTTCTGCTTGCCTTCTGGCCTGATATCTTTCAATCCAAGTTTTTCCTAGTAACATGGTAAATGCGGCGTTGTCCTCAGTAAATTTAATAATATCAAAATCCTCTTCTGTCGAAGTACCATTTTCATGCATAGGTATCTGAGTGAGCCTCCCACACAGGTTTATCAGCTTTCCTCTAACTAACCCTATTCCTCCTAGTGAAGGAATCAGAGCAGGCTTCCCTATAGCTTCCCATGTTCTCTCTATCATGATATTCACCTGTGTTTCTTCATCTAGGACACAGTCGATGTCGAAGTCTCCTATTCTTGCTTCAATGCATTCTTTTTATTTGAATATCTCGGATAATCTGACATGTCAGTGGTCATTCAGGGTTTCTTTCATCTATAGCAATACTTTCTCTGATTCTTTCTGGGGTTCTACCATAGCCTTATCTTTTGGATCTAACTTAGGTTTTTCTTGTCTTAGATTCATTCCTTCAATATAAGCAATCATTCTAGGGCAATCCAACACTTCATGGTCCATAGATTTGCAACAAAGACAACTAGATCTTTTCCTAGGACATTCCTTAGCAAGATGTCCTGGTTTTCTGCAACTGTAATAGAGGCTTACTCCTCTCGTTCTTTTAATATATGCCCAACCTTTCCTGTATTGTGCACCAGGATCATGGTAGCTAACCTGCAAAAAATTCATTCTAGGATCCTATATCCATTTGTTAGTCCAAGCGTTATTTCTATGCATAGGTATAACATATCTTTCACTAGTCTTATCAGATCTATTCATATCAACCCTTCTTTCATCTATTAGTGCCCTAGTTTTCAAGCTAGGATAGAATCTATCAAACATACCCAGATCCATACTCTAGAAACAAAAATTTCCACTAATATTACTTCTATAGAGCACAAATCTTTCAGATCTAAAACTTTTCACTATTATTACCTTTATTAGAGCACAGAGTTTACAGATCTTACCTCCTTTCTTTAGATCAGACTTATTTTCCTTAGCACGTAGCTTCTTGGGTCAACTAGAATGTTGTGAACTAGGCAAACATATATATGCACAGAGATTTCACAGTTTTAGGATGGATCTTTTCACAAAGCTTCTTCTTTCTTAGTTCCCAGCAATCACAGTTTCAGCTCCCGGCAACGGAACCATTTTTTGGCACAGGGGCAGACCCAGGGATCAATGCTACAACAGCGCACCAACAAAACCCTAACTATCGGCCCTTTTGGAAACACCTGCGAAGCAAATGAAGTCTCACCTGAGCTAGAGGCAGCACTGGTTTTAGGAATCAGGTGTACACAACATTAGTTGGGACACAGATCTGTGATTATAATACTCAATAGAGCACTTAGCACTGATAGTTCATCAATATTCAACCACTAATCTTCTGCACGGATGGAACAGAGCATTGTATCATTCACTCAGATGTGATGTATGTAATAACTTATCATAAACAGAGAGGTATATATAGTATATCGAGCACTAAGAATATTCATTTAGGTCATATCTAACATTATTACACATCATTAGCACAAAGCATAAGCAGATTTATCTATCTCTATCAAAGCACTTAGTAAGAGAAGACATAAACACATAAAGGCAAAGCACAAAGAAGAAAAACACAGTGTTTACATCCACCAACTCTTCTTCTTTATTGTCTTCATTCAGTCAGTTACAAGCACAGAGCCATCAAAATCCTACTCCCCCTAGGACAGGAGATCTGCGCAACTTGCTACATCCTTCTTCCCTGAGTAGATATAAGAACACAGTCTTCCACAAATTCTTACAATGAATTTCACTTAGCTCTTCAAGTCTCACACAAGTACAAATCACTTACGATCCTTCAATCACATAGATCTAGCACTTATCTCATCAACCTATTGGTCTCTTAGATCCTATGTTTCTTACAATGCCTAGCTACTATTTATATAGTACAAAATAGGCCTAAACATGGGTGAAGCCATGGGCCGACATCCCATTCCTGTTACATAATCCCAAAAACCCAAAAAGGACCCAAAAAGGGGGTCGATATCCTGCGATATCCGCTTCATCTTGCACTCCTCCTTTGACAGGCTGTCGAAGTCCCAAAATAGGTAAAACTTGGTCAAGGGCCAACACCTGGGTTTTTATTGTTTCAGTTTTTTCCTTTCTTTTTGAAATTATTCGACTGATGGGTCGGATTTTCTATATTTATTTGTTCAAAATTTTGGAATTTTTGAATGGGATAGTGTTAAACAAAGTTAACCCTAGTGTGTGGTTTTCTTTGTGGAGGCGCAATGAGCTATGGAGGACCAAGAAATAGGAAATACAGATTATTTTCTGGCAATGATATGTATGGTACATATGAAGGCCTAGCTCTTTCACTAGTTCTCAGGGTGTAAGCTAAGGTAGAGGGGGTACCAGAACTTGGTTGAGCCATTAGGCGCATTGTGGGTGCCAACGCAGGTCCACTGATGGGTGGGGGGGGAAGAGCCAGGTATGGCAGATGATAAGGGGGATAGGGTAATAAGGGGGTCCTCCATACACCGGTGGATGTTGGGGTGTAACGTACATAGGTGTTGGTTGGATTTACGAGTTGTGGTGTGTTGTGGTACCAATCAATCCATCCACTGAGTGAGACATCCTAGGTTTGTCCTGACCGAATGGTACAGGTCTTGGGGCATCAGGTAGTACTGTGTATATGTATCCTGACTTTGAATAAATGAGGTCCTACTTTTGAGCCTTGTTGATGGCTTCCTCTTCAAATTGGGGGAAGTTGGAGGCCACATCTTTGTCAAGGAGGGGGACAAGTGATCTGAGAAACCAGTTGAGGCATTGTTGGTTGGTGGTTTTTGCTTTGCATAAACCATGTCGCTGACACTATTCGTGAATGTGGTCATCTATATGTGTGGCTGAGGTTTTTTTAAATTGAGAGAGCAATTCAAGACCATTGTCGTCACGAATTAGTAGTTGAAAGAAGGTCAAAAATGTTTTTGCCAATGATTCAAAAGTCACATGGGACCCTGAATTTTTGTCGACATACCACTTGGTTGATGGTCCAGTGAGTGTGTGCTGAAATAACCTTAATCAGATAGAGTCATCGATAATGTTGTTTGAAGAGAACCATAGTTGGAAGTTCATGACGTGGTTGGCAAGATATTCTCCCACCTTTCCTTCAAACTTGAGAATGTCTGAAGGTAGTTTGGTAGGCATTGTCAGCCATGTGGGGTCATGAAATATAGGATCGTTGGTGAGCTTACTCACATCCATGTTGAGGGAAGATAAGTATGGCATTTGGAGTGGCAATGGAGGGTTAGTTCCATTTATGGTGTGAGTGGTTTGTGTACCTAAACCGTGAGGGGGGTTAGGTGGGGTTGTACTTCCCCCTTGGGAAGACGTTTGTCCCCCATTTCCTTGTAAATGAGGGCTAGTGGATGGTTTACCTTGGGAAGTGGACCCAAGTAAATTAGAACCAAGAAAAGATGATCCCAATATAGTGGCACTCACAAGGGTGTGAGAGGGTTGGGCCGATGATTTGTCAAGACTAGGAACTCCTCCTAAAAGAGGAGGGAGGTTCTGCAAGTGTCTAGAACGACGAGGATTATGTGGGTCCCCTATGATGTTCGACTATAAAAAGTGGATGTGTGCAAATGGTGATGAGATTAATAAAATTAACAAGAGTCTTTGTTATAATTTTGGACCTTCACAATATATTTCAAAATCTCATGTAGTCACAAGAGCATCATACATAAATCAATTGAAAATAAGAATACATGTGGGTAGGTGGATTTTGTCTGTGTGGGAGAACAAATAAAACAAATGCTCATGTCCTAAAAAGACATAACGTCCTTCCTCTCAAAATAGCATTGCACCTTCCAATAGCACTCAACAGTGGGGTCTGAAGCCACCAGAAGAGGAACTAGTGAGGGATGAAACAATTAGTTATAATGAGGGGTAGAGGGTGCATATCCCGAAAGAGATGGTGATATTTCCCAATAGCCACACAAAATCTGATCAAGGTGCAATTGTAGCCCACAATTTCCACCTCGTAGATGTCCTAAGATTTGGCCACTAGGTACCTCAGTCAAAGTACGACATTTATATTTTCGGCCTCAGAAATGGGTCACGGGATGGATCCCTTCCAAGAGGTGGGTTCCTTAAGGGGGGACACACAGAACAAATGGACTTCGTCCTTCGACCCTTCACAGGTATCTCCCTGGTTTATGATGTAGGATCACTTGACTTAGAGGATTTTAATATTCCCTATTTGTCAACTTCTAATGTTTGAAGATGTGAGAATGAGATAACGAGGAGTTATTTGGATGCCTATCCCCGAAATCCTAGCTAGACTAAAAAATTTCTTTTGGCACCTCCTGTGGAGGAAAACTTAGTGAATTTTAGAAATATTTTAGATGTGGTTGTTTGAGAGATTGGGGGTGTGAACCAATCTCATTCAAATTAAGTGGGAGTGGATAGTTCCTTCAAGAAAAAGTGGGATGTTTCAAAATCCCTTTGAAGGAAGCCTAATTCAACCTCCACAATTCAAGATGAAACTATGTGAGTGAGTAGTGACTTCGTGTGTGAGAAAGTGATAAAATGTGCCAAATTTTTAATAAGTTAAGTGTCACCTTGCAGCATGTGGACTTTGTGTGGTCCTCACAAGTCTTGATTACCTATCTTACTAGATTCCATTGGTACAACCTTGCAGGATTTTAAATTCCCTAGAGAACTAGCATGTGGACATATGGGTCCTTACTAATCTTTTAAACTCCCTAATGTGATTTAATCTAAGCAAGATTCAAAAGACTATCCTAGATTGCAATCAGTTGGGCATGTATGGGACCATTACAATGATCTTTAAACTCCCCTAGTGATGTAAACTAAGAAATTAGCTTCAAACTATCCTATCTTTTCAACATGCAGGCATGTATGGGACCTTACAAATTTAAGATGTTTTGAAAAGAAACTAAGAGGGGGCCCTAGGGGGGCTTTGTCTCTCCTAAATATTTTTTTTTTAAGGGAGATGAAATATTCCCTCAATCATTTATTTGATTCTCAAGATCACTCTATGGTGTGAGAGAAGAGCATACTCAATGATTGAAGTTTGATTTCTGGTCCCGGTGCAAGTGTTTATATATGTGATAGTTAATGATTCAAACTTAACTTTTACAATCAAAACAAGCCATCCACATTGAAAAATGAAAGCAAAAAGAGGAAAATGATATGGTTTTTAACCTCCTAAGTGCCTATGTTTTGACTAACCCTTCATGTGGAGAGGGAATCTAAGTGTGGTGCATATTACAAATTTCATAGAATCAATATTTAGAAGGCTATGGCCCTTCAACATATCACAAAAACCCTTACAATGTTGGATTTTCTAGAAAGATGCACAGGTTGCACAGTAGACAGAGGCACCTATGGTGCCAATGCACAGAGAAGTAAGGACCTGTTGGTGCACTGTGGACATAATGCACTTAGAAACATAGTGGTGTTGGCGCACATGCTCGAAAGACACGACTATGGGTTGAAACACCCGCGCACATTTTGATTTGCAGTCGCGAAGAAAATTTTGAATGAAATTATCTTATTCTAGCTTCGAAGTTAGCTTTTTCCAGGCAGGTTTGGGTTGGTTATGATCCCTGCAAGTTAAATAGATCAAAAATAAGTGCTCAAACAACACAAATAGGGATTAAATTGATGCCTTCCCCAGTGGAGTCGCTAATCTATTGTATCCTTTCCGTCACTTGAATGAGAAAAAGAGGGACACTTGCAAGTCCAGTTGGGTCATCTAAACATGACAGAAATGAGTGCAAGAGTTAGACACATCAAGCACAAGAAATAAATAAACAACTAAGCTAATAACAACTAAAGAAACAAAAATAAAATGCATAAGGAAATTAGAACCAAAATCAAACAAACAATTGACCAATATTCATGCCACCAATGGATAGATTGTATTAGTGGGAAAATACCAAAGAGAAAGGGAAACTGATGGGTCCCCTCTTCCTCTAAGGGACATCTCTTGAATCCCCTATGTGAAAGCTCTTCTTACAAATAGAAAACTAAAAAGGAAATGGTGAAGAAATCCAAATCTCATTCCCTTAAGAGGTGAGGTGAATGGCTCAATGAAATGATGATAGTATGCTCCACAATGGAAAGAGGTTCCTTGTAGGAGAATAGAGACAGTATAACAATAAAAATAGATTATTGAAAATATAGTGCACCCATGGCCTCTTTTTATAGAAAATATTTGAGGCATTATCCAACCGGTCTTTAGTGTGAACAAGGGGCCCTTTAGGTCTTCGACTGGCCCCCCACTCAGATTTAGTTCAGATTTGAAGGTCAAATAGACTTGGGAGATGAACCATTAGTGGGTGGGAGGCCAAAAAGAATCATAAATGTGTCGTTCTCAGGTGTGCATGGCTTTTTGCATCCACAGTCACGCATCGGGCACATATGCACTTTCATGGTGTTTTTGACTGGCACACGTGCGCATGCTTCCTTTGTATTCTGAGCGCATGTGTGTTTTAGAATCAGTTGTATAGTTTGTACCCTTTGGAAATTCATTTTTTGGGCCATGAATGAACTAATGGGTGTTTGGAGATGCTGCATTCCTGTAACCATTTGCGAACAAAATTTCAGTGATAACACTAGTATGTTGAGTCATTGTTATCCGTTGCCTGATCTGTGTGCATTGTGTTCATCGTCAAGTTGTGTTGTTTAACTGTTGTCGTTGTTTCCTTCCTACTTAAAAAAAATATATTGATTTTGCATTGAGTCACTTGTAGTCACAACAACGGGGTCATTACATATGGTATCAGAGTGGGTTCAACCCTATGACTTTTGATCACCATGCTTTCCACTGCAGTAAACCCTTGAGTAATAACCTCGCCTTAATTAAAAAATTAACATGTCCATGCGGTGATATCAATTAGAGGACGCAACAGAGGTTCAAAACAAAGTGTCGTGGAAGGAAGTGTGATGCCTCCAGACATTCCTGCACCCTCAAAGTCTAACCCCCAAGGAGATGAACAAGTCCTTGGGATAGATTCGATTGCGGTAAGGGATGATGATGGTCAGACAAGGTCTTTCCAAGGAATTTCAGAGGCCTTGATTCACCATCTGTATTGAGATGATGCCAGGGTGCCTATACCCCTAATGGTCTATAGTTCACCCCAGCCAGTATCGTTAGAATTCACCAAGAACTTGAGAGGGATGAGTTCTCGAGTCCATGAGTGCACGGAAGGTTGCGTCGTCAAGGAATGGATGGAGAGCAAGGTGATGGGATTCATGCTTTGCAATTATGACCTCCAACATAAAGGTCCACAGGGAGGTCCTTCAATTGAAGGGGAGTGCTCTTCTATGGTTGAATATGCTCCTGTCGCAATTGAACATGTTCGTCTAAGACATGTCATGGGAAGTGTTCAAGGAACGGTTCCGAGAGAGAGAGGTATCTGGCAGAGGAATTCATTGAGCATCATATCAATGATTTCAATGCCTTGAGAGAGGGTGGACGTACAGTACCCAACTATGAGGCTCATTTTATGGAGTTGCTTCCGTATTCTCCACTCCTGAATACCGAGAAACTTAAGGTCAACCAGTTCATGTTGGAATTAATGTCAACATTCATGCAAGGGATAGGATTTTTATGCCTCAAACCTTGCATTATGTTGTCCAGAAGGCCCTCATAGAAGAGGAGGAGCTTGACAGTAGGGGTCACAGTAGGACTCCAGTGAGACCAGCAGGGCAAGTGTCATCTGGTGTGCAGCAGCATCAGACACCAGCTAGACGTTCATTGGGATGTCATGGCTTCCAGAGAGGATTCACTTTCACTACACCTTGGTGACCAATTCCTCAGTAGTAGACTCCTTACCAAGGACCACAACACTATCAGTAGTGTCAACCGCAGTAGCAGCAGTTTAGGCTTGTTTAACAGAACATACCAAGGTTCCAAGCCAGTGGGCCGTCAACTTCTACTTCAGGTACTAGGAGTATTGAATCGAAGAAAGGGTGTTGGACATGTGGGGAACCAAATTACCAGCATGACTACCCAGTGGAGAGGACCAGAGCATTTGGATCAGCTAGACCCACTACCATGGGATATTTAGGCAAGGCCCATCGAATTCACGCAGTGGTGAATAACCACCAGGCATAGCACCAGACTACTGTGCTCGAGATGTCAGGTATCATCGCTGACTGGACCCTTAGTATTTTGATATATCCAGGTGCTACAAAGAGTTTTATCTCTGGTACAGTGCTAAAAAAATAATTAAGGAAAGGCAGTCGAAGAGGACAAGTTTATCTTTGTAGAATTGGCTTTGGGATCCAAACAGAAGGATGGAGGAAAGGTTATGGGTTGTAGCCTTATCCTAGGAGAGATTGTCACTAGGGAAAACCTATACGTCACAACCTTAGGGTCTTATGCCATCATGTTCGGTATGGAATGGTTGGAATCACATGAGGTGATACTCAAATGTAATACAAAATGGTTGATCTTGGTCGATGATGAGGAAAAGAGACATGCGATTATAGGTAGGAACCAGGGAGTTTCCCTAAGGTTCATCTCTTCCTTACAGATATGAAGGAGCATGCACAAGGGATGTAATATTTATGTGATCCTTGCGTTAAACGAGAAGGGAGTAGTGGAAGGTATAGAACACCTTCCGATGGTTAGAAAGTTTGGGGACATCTTATTTGAGGAGTTACTTGGAGTGTCTCCAGAGAGGGAAATTGGAATTTACCATAGACCTAAAACCAGGGACTGAATCGATAGCAAGAATGCCTTATCGTATGTCAATCCTGGAGTTACAGGAGTCTAGAATGCAACTTAAGGAGTTGCTAGACCTAGGACTTATACATCGGAGTGTGTCACCATGGGGTGCGTATGTGGAGACTCTTCATTGACTATCGTCAATTGAGCAAGGCAACGATCAATAATGAGTATCTGTTGCCAAGGATTGATGATTTGTTTGATCAGATGAAGGGTGTGATAGTATTTTCAAAGATTGACTTGAGATCAGGGTATCACTAGTTATGGATCAAGGAGGAATACATCCCTAAGATTTCCTTTAAGATGACGTTGGGAAATTACGAGTTTTTTTTTTTCCATTTGGACTGAAAAATGCCCCATGTGTATTTATGAGTTTGATGAACGGGGTGTTCCGTGAATACTTGGATAGGTTCATCCAAGTATTAATTGATGATACTTTGACTTACTCTCATACTATGGAGGAGCATGATGAGCACTTCTACATGGTACTACAAAGTCTATAAGAGAACAAATTGTATGGGAAGTTGTCTAAATTCTCATTTTATCAATCAAAGATTCACTACTTAGGGCATGTCATCTTCGACGATGGTATCACTATGGATCCAGAAAAGGTATAATCTATAATGGAATGGAATGCATCGACGAATGTCCTTGAAGTGTGTAGCTTCATAGGTTTAGTAGGATATTATCGACGGTTCATCGAGGGTTTTTCAAATATAGAAAATCCGATCACAGAATTGCAGAAGAAGAGAAAGAAGTTTGTTCAGATGGAGAAATGCATGGAGGCATTTCAGAAACTCAAGGAGTTGTTGACAATGAAACTGATAATAAGGGTCCCTGACATGGGCACATACTTCTTGGTATGCACTGACGCATCCAAGGAATGCTTAGGTGGAGTCTTGATGCAAGACAGTCAAATGATCGCTTACATATCGAGAAAGTTGAGACGGCATGAGGAGAACTATGCAAAGCACGATTTGGAGTTGTTATCCATTATATATGCCTTGAGAGTTTAGAGACACTACCTGATTGGATGGAAACTTGAACTAAAAATATACCACTTCATACTATGACACATATTTACACAAAGTGACTTGAACGCTCAACAATGGCGTTGGTTGGAATTTCTTAGCAAGTACGATTTCAAGATTACTTACATAAAGGAAACAGTGAACAAAGTGGCGGATGCATTGAGTTGGAGACCACACATATTTTCAGTGAGGCCTCTTCATATTAATATACATTAATAGATTCTAGATTTACAATGCGATGATGACTGGTACAATTGGTCAAGGATTTTATCGAACAAAACACAATGATGGTACCAAAATTTGAGGGATTTACTGTGGACAACGGTGGATTATTGATAATTGAAGGTCAAATTTACATACCACCCAACGATGAGTTGAGGAGTTTGATCCTAAATGAGGCTCCTAGAGCAGTGTATATGGCTCACCAAGAGACAGATGGGAAGACCGAGTGAACAAACCAAATTTGGAGGATATGTTGTGCATGTACGTGATGGACCAACATAAGCATTGGGAAGAATTATTGTCATGGGTATAATTTTCATATTACAACAATTATCAAAGCACCATTAAGATGGTGCCTTTCGAGTTTCTTTATGGGTGACCATGTCAGATTCCTTTGAGTTGGGATCGGCTTAAGGATAGGATCCTGGTGGGACTAGAAGAAATCCAAGAAATGGAAGATCAAATGAAACCAATAATACAAATTATCAAGGAAGCGCATGATCGATCAAAGAGTTATGCCAATGCACATCATGTCAATCGTAGTTATGAAGTTGGTGATCAAGTCTTCTTGTGGGTGAAACCGCATAAGAGTTCGATCAAGTTTGGAAAGAGTGCTAAAATCTCTCCTAGTTTTGTGGGACCTTTCAAGATTGTGGAAAAGAAGGGCCTGTGTCCTATTGACTAGCCTTGCCTGATTCTTTAAGGCGTATGCACGATGTTTTTCATGTATCTGTTTTGAGACATTATATTAGTGACCCTACACATGTTATTGACATGAGTTCCTTGCAGGTATATGATCATCATGCACTCATGCCAAAGTCAGTATGCATCCTAGACCATCGCATTCGACAACTACAACGTCGAACAGTAGATCGGTTCAAGGTCCAGTGGGAAAAATATAGTCTGCACTCAGCGACCTGGGAGGACACATATGATATGCATCAACAATTTCCATTTTTGTTTGATATATAGACTTATGATACTATGATACACTTTATCTCAGTACTTATATACTGTGAAACTTCGGGACAAAGTTTAAACCAAGAGGGGGTGTATGTAACATCCTACTCTTGCACGCACTAAGTGATCTTATTCTTTGAGGACACTTGCGTGCAAGTGATCTGGTTTATTATACTATTGGTCGTTTTGATTATGATTATGAGATATTATGGATTTGATGATATGTTATTTTGTTGTATTTACATAGACAAGTGTTATTGAATGGGTTATCCTGAGTGTGTAGGACTTTGGACCTCAAGGATGCAGAGGCATCGATGAAACCCATTGGACTTTGGATCGAGTCAAGGAGTGGACTGTTGGTTTTGAATGTTGTTGATGTGACATATGTACATATGATTATATGTTATGATGATTGATTATTATTGTTGACATGATTCGCTGATGGATGCAGCCTGACGATAGCTTCCCAACCAAACTCACAACTCTAGTAGAGGGGTCACGCATGAAAACCAGAGACATTGAGGGAGAGGTGTGGCAGCAGCCCTACCACAGCCTACTAGCACTCTCACCGTGGCTCGAACTGTAGGTTAATGATTACCTAGTTCAAGAAGACCCACGATGTCGTGAGGGCAGACTGTGACAGTCACTCATGATGATTCTAACGGGAACGCAATAAGGCAGGGGCCTTATTACTTAGAGGCCCTTAGCCTCCCACAATATCACCTAGCGGATTATTGACTCCACGGGTTTGAATTCTACCAAATTCAGTCAAGAGGCGAGTGGCACCCTTGGAGCACATAGTGCATCTTAAAGGGCATGCCACACAAAGAAAATGGAAAGAGGTGAGTGGCACCCTTCGAGCAAGTAGTGCATCTTGAAGGGCATGTCATGCAAAGAAAGCATAAAGAGGTGAGTGGCACCCTTGGAGCACGTAGTTCATCTTGAAGGGCACATCGCACAAATAAAATAGAAAGAGGCGAGTGGCACCCTTGGAGAAATAGTGCATCCTGAAGGGAACTTCATGATTTTCACGGATAAGTTAATAAACCTAATGCCTAGAAAACTATGCCTCCTTAGGATCTGGTCGGCCTTAAAATAGATGATAGTATGAGTAAAAATTTAATAATTAAAAGTTCCCTTAAAAATTGTCACCCAACCTAGTGAAAATTAAAACCTAGGTATAAGTAGAACATGTGGTAAAAAAAATAAAATAAATAAACATGTAACAAGAAGGGGGGTAAGAAATTCAAACTTATCTATTAGAGTCGAAATTATAATGGAGGTTTAAATTTTTTTTAAAAGGGGGTAATGGTTGTTTTTATCTACTTTTGCTAAGATAATTTTTAGTTAAAAAGAAAAGAGGGTAAATGATTGTTTTTACCTACACTTGCTAAATTGATTTTTAGTTAAATAGGAAAAGGGGGGGAACTTAAAAGAAAAAGGAAACTTAAAAAAAAAGGGATACTTAAAGAAAAAGATGAATGTCTTACTTAATAAGGAATCTAGCCTTTGAGACTTTCTATTGATGAACTCAACTAGAAATTAAGTAAGGCATAAGTCATTTAAGATTTGTAAGGGAATACTCGGACAATGAGGAGTGTTTTTATGAACACTTTTAGGTGGGTGGGGGAAATAGGAATATTTAATTAATTAATAAAATTGATTTTCTGGTGCAACTAAGGGATGGGCAACATGTGTACGGGGTAGGTTTTTTCTAATTAAATAAATGAAAAAGGACTCTAATGGGAATTTTGGGAAACTAATTACTTAAAAACTCTATAAAGAGGATGATAGAGGAGGAGTATGGGGCATCATTTGGCTTGTGTAACGTTACGCTGTTGAAATTTATCTTGACTAAACTTTCTCTTGTGGGAGTTGGGATACCCAGTTCGGGTAACCATTGGTAGTTCAACCTTGCGAGGCGAGCTGGGTGCTAGCATTCCCTGGTATTGTGCATGTGGCCCCTTTGCATATCAGGGGGCTCAAGGGGAAGAAGAGTACCCCTAGCCTTGGCTGGGAGGTATTGGTGAGGTCACATCAGTTGGAAAGTGGGAGCTAGATGGAGCATGCATGGGACAACGACCTCAGAGCATTCACATTTGGCTAAGGTATGCATGTTCAAGTTGTTACTTCCAATGAAATTTAATTTACACATGTTTATCTTTTTGTAATTGGTTGAAGACTTCATTGCCATGAGATTTCTTGTACATGCATTCCTACGATACTTGTAATCCCCTTGTCTCTTGATTTATTCAGTAAGAACCTTTGCTATCCACTACATCCTTTAGTATGAGTTATTGTCTCTTGCACATGGCCAGAATGAGCCCCAGACTCAAAACCTTCTTGTGTTTCCTTCATTCCTTGATTGTTCTTTTATTTCATTATTTTTTCTCCACAGAGAAGATCTGGATGCATATTGCGTTTTTATCCTCTGTTCTGTGATCCTTTAATTTATTAGTCTGTGCTTGAGCATTCGGTCAGGAGCTGAATTGACAGTCTTCACTCCAGTCTTTAAAGACTTAGATTCAAATGTTGTTCTTTCCTGTGCATGGATAATACTTGTCAGATCCCTTCTCTACCTCGCGAGGAAATCTCTCCTGAGAATTTTTCCCCCTTATCCTTTGTGATTAATGTGATTTTTCTCTGCGATTTCTTACTTCTTACCCAGTGATTTAGTATTTATTGAAGAGTTTTCCATTAAATGATTTGTTTTGTATTCTCTTTTTATTCAAACGATTTGTTGTGTATTCTAATTTTTATTTAAACGATTTGTTGTATATTTTGTTTTCATTTAAACGATTTGTGTATATATATATGCAATTCTTGCTTCCTCGTGATGATGGTCATGGTAGTAAACCTATTGATTACTGTGCTACAATTCTTGAAATGGTTCCCACCATATTATTTTTTTATTCTTGTTTGGTGTTTCCCCACTCAAATTTTCATAACATGAGTGCCTTTGTTTACCTACCCTATCCAGTAAACTTTTTGCGTTTTCGATTCAAGATAGGAATGTAGTTGTTAGAGATTGGAAGGGTGAAAAGAAAATGACTAAACAACCACCTCCCCAGCTTGCACGATTGACTGCGTTCTTATCATCTTTGTGTATGGTTGTGTTCTTATTCCTCCATGTGTATGTATGTGTTCTTATTCTTTGACATGTATTTTTGCATTTGTATTCCTTCCTGTGTATGTTGTGCTCTTATTCTTTCTATGTATGACCGCGTTTGAGTGATATTGTGTATGACCGCTGTTAGCGATATTTCTTGCTAACGGGGGGTAGGAAATCAAAAGGTGGGTTAAAACCCACTTATCCAAGGTCTCGGGCAACATGCGCCCGTGGTAAACAGTAAGCAAGATCGGACGATCTGGATCAGCGCGCTCGGATCAACGGCGCACAGTAAATTCCGGACCCCCCTTGCCTTCCGACCTTTAAGCTGAGGGGGGGGGTCCGGAATCGGGGGCGCATCTCTCCGACGGCCCAGATGAGCGCGCCCGGATCAACGGTGGAAAAGGTCATTCCGGACCCCCCCCCCGCCTTTCTCCCTTTAAGCTGAGGGGGGGGGTCCGGAATTGTTGATGCAGCTTCCGACGGCCATGATCGCAGCGCCCGGATCAACGGCGCTCGTGCAGCCACGGTCTTCCCAGTTGACCTGTGTTTAACCATGGTGGACCCTCCTCCCGTCACTTCACTAACACTCTACCCATTGTCCCCCATTGCCATGTGTCACTTATTCTTTCTTCCTCTCAGGCCCGCGCGGCCTCCCCTTCCGTCTATCACCCATTCGTTGCCTGCCACGCATCCCCGTCTGCCCACATCATCCTCTCGCCTAGGGGTGGTTCCAGCTCGGACGCCTCTCTACATGGCCTGTCGTCACCCCCCTCTGATATCACCCTCACTCCTCTCYACTTCTTCCACGTGCCCCTCAATGTCATTGCTCCCACCATATCCCATGACCGTCCTTCGAGCTCGTCAKTTGTTCCAGATGGCAGCATGAGAAGTCYTCCCCATCCCAAGATGYTGAGGTGGTTCAACYATTTCCAATCCCAAGAAGCAGTTATTAAAGCAGTGGGTGGTGGTTAGACATCATCTCCGCCATAACGGGGGCGTCCTGTAACGAATTAAAAGCACGTCGACTTTGCCGAATAAACTGTCAGGATACTGATCGCGTCTGCCATAAGTCACACGGCTATTCAGAGATCAGAGCTCCGTGTTGTCAGAAGCCATGCAAACGCAAAGCCTTCAATGCACTTTCTTGGTTCCGCCGCTGTTGCTAGTTTGAGTATATGTAGGCGTTTTCGCCATTTTTGTATCTATCGATGGTAGAGCTAAGCTCCCGACTGTATAGTTTTCAACCATTCTCTGGTTCCTTGTTATGCCTCTGTGTTTGAGACTTCTTGGTTTATAACAAACAGTTCTCTTTCCTTTCCATCTCTGTTTCGTCTGTTGCTTGAGGATTCACAGTAGTGCTACGGTTGCAGCAAAGGATTTGTTGTGGCGTTGTCGTGCCCTCTGGCTTTCATGTGTTCGAATGTAAAAGGATTTTGCATTTGAACTCATTTCTTCTTTAGTCTGTTGCATACCGGATGTCTGTAATAGATCATAGCGCTCTTCTCGTGTGACTCTTCCACCTACTCGCCCTTTATTGCAACTCACTGTTTGGAGTTTACGCAAGACCTCACTCGTTCATGCATGCCTGGTCCGGTTTCTGAGTTGACACGATATGGTTCTGAGTTTACCTCCATTTGATCACCCTTTAAATCAAACCGTGACATTAATTCTGATGGGCTTCGGGCTCTGCTCCTGCTAGCAATTCAGGAGTGACTTCCGAACGCCAACAACTGCATTTGAATTTTTCTCTATAATGTTTGAAAAAGGGATTAGCTAAGTAACGTTTATTATCTTAAACGATTTGTTGCATACATAGTGTTACTTCCATTGAATTCCATTTATTTACTCCTCGGGAATTTATTTCTATTAAAATTTTCATTTATTACTACACATACTGCCATTAAAATTCGGTTTATCTCCCATTTAGCTTTGTGCCCAGACTACTGTATAATTTCTTGAGTGTGAGCCAGTTTCCTTGATAGCCACTACCATTCATTGTTCTCATGGAAGTGTTCTTTTTATGTTTTATTGACGGCTGAAGAACAATGCCATATTGTGGCCGAGAAATTTATTATTGAGCGGTGCCAGGCAGATTTACCACCATGCCTTTTAATGGAAGCAAATCCCTTTTGTTTAGGGTGCTAGCTGGTCATAACCATCCATTATTTAAACTGACAGATAAGTTGATATTATTTAAAGTTAATAAGATATATAGTGTTAGATAGCAATTTCCATAATTTATCTTTTATGAATGATCTCGGATCTCTGATCTCCGCGATTTCTGGACAACTACTTAATCTGACAGATAAGGTAGTGATTTCCTTCTTAAAGTAATTAAATGTATTAAGTACGAATGGACATCAAGGCTTGGAATCTGAATAATAGAATAATACTCTCATGTATCATCCAGTTTTATTTTAGCAAGAACTAAATATCCTTGGAAGAAATTAATAAATTTTTGAGATGTGAATGTCCTTTTTCCTTTCATGTATCTTTAAGATTCTTAGAAAAATATAGAATATTTCTAGCACACCTCTTGAGAAGGTATTTAGGTGCAATGTCTCTAATGGAAAGCAGATTACACCAACTGGATGGAAAGCATGCCATTATGGTGAATGCTTATGATATTATCAATTTTTAATACAGTTAATAATGTATGGAAATCAAGTTACCAATAGTGGAGTATCACATTTTAGTGCACTTGATTTTGCAGATCCTTTCCATAAGCATCAGATGCCTTACAACTATTTGAATTATTGAGTAGAATATATTATTAATCCATCCACCTTTATGGCTTGTCATTCTTCCATTCTACCTTTAGAAAATGATTTTTATCATTCTATAGGAATTATAAAATCTTTTAATTGCTACATAACAGTTTAATTATGGAATAATCGTATGAAAATTATCCGTTCTAATAGATTAATTGATCAATTGCAATGTTAATAGATTGATTGTTGCATCGGTAATAGATTAATTGATTAATGGAAATGGTATTGAACATAGTCCTAATGGTTAACAGCTAAGGGTTGATGTTTTATTGGTGTAATAGTATAATGGCTTGCGCAAGATTATTGGTAGAGGGTTAATAGTTTTGTTAGCTAAATTGTTTAATAGTTTAATAATTAATTGGTTACTATGTGCCTTGTGCCTTAATTCGAATTGTAAATAGGGGTTGGACATAGTTGTTACACCACACTTGTTTACCTTGTAGGAAACCGGAAATCCTCCAGTTAGTTGCACATTTTAATTTTGAATGATGTCAAATTGCGTCTTGTCGACTTGTTGATTGGGTGCTTGGGTATATTTTTCATGTATTTATTGACAGATAATTCGATATCCCAGTGCGAGGGATTTAGCTTGGGTTAAAGGTCTAGATATGTTATGTTGTGCCATGGTTACTGAGAAGCCTATCACCTTGTGATGCCATGATTCTTGATGAGGGGATCATTGCACACCTTGATGGATAGATGTGAATGATAACCTAGACAGAGTCTTGTGCTTCCCGATGTGGGTGTACTATTTGTTGTAATTGATGTTGGCACTTGGTTTCATAATGCCTTAATTCATTTGGTTTTGCACACCATAGAGGTTTCTAATTACTGGTCGTCGAAGTCGTTGTATCAGGTTTGTTGATGATGACCTTTATCTTGTAGGTGTGATCTTGCTTGTGTCAGGTGGGTAGTTGTTTTTATCTGTCTATTGATTATCGCATGTTTCGTCGAGTTGCATGATGTTCTAGTATGTTGAGTCATTTTTATCTATTTCCTGATATGCGTGCATTGTGTTTGTCATCAAGTTGTGTTGTTTAACTATTGTCGTTGTTTCCTTCCTGCTTAAAAAAAGAAAAACTTTTGCGTTGAGTCGCTCGTAGTCACAATGATGGGGTCATTACATTTGTCAAGATATCGATGGTAAAAAAGGGGGCCATGTATATCTCTTATTCTAGAATATGTGTTTACATGAATGTAGCTGGTGCTCTACCAAAATCCACTGTAGTCTCCTACCAGGATGAAGAATGGATGCAGTCTCTCAACTACAAGCATATTCCTTTTGAATGCAAGAAATCTCACATCCATGGACATATATTTAGGGAATTCCCTTAACACCCCTCCCCAAGGGACTTGGGGAAAGGAAGAAACATATCTTTAGGGTTTTATCAAGACTCCAAACAAAAGGAAGGTAGGGTGATTTCAGCCTAAACAACCTGGGATAACACAGAAAAATAGTTCAAGTAATAGATTCAATATATTGGAAGGATAACCCAATATAACTACAAATAAAGAACAACCAATGGAAACAAACACAACACCCAGTGAATCCATAGGAACTAAGGTAGAAGAAATCAAATTTCGTAAAATGGGGGAAGAACAAGAAGAGAAAGAAACTGAAGGATCAGAAGTAAAGATGAATGGAAACCAATATTCAGGAGCAGACTCTGAAGAGGAATCATACATGGCCGCAACAGAAGCCATCGAGTTAGAATATATTGAAATATATCTATCAAGCTTGAGGGAGATTCATTGAATTTCAATGATTAATAGTCTCACCATAGTCCAAATTAGAAGGTTACAAAAAGATCTAGAGAAAGGGAAAGTAAAAGAATCAAATATAGAGCCAAGACCCTCACCATCAGGAAGTATGGGTGTCAATACCAACCCTCTAAAATCCGGTAAGAAAATAATAGGAGAGGATAAAATAGGAGGACGGAAGCCCTACCTCCAAAAGATAGAAGAAATGGGGTTTTGATGGTAGACTTGAGACAAGTGATATTTCTTTCAAACAAATACTTCCCTCCCCAACCCAAATGTTGATAATGAAGATCACATATAGGAATATTAGAGGAATGAACAACTTATCCAAACAAAGGATGTTGAAGAAAAAAATCCCCAGGATGAAGGCGAACAAAGTCCTCCTCCAAGAAAAACAATGTAACAAAGGAAATATCAGATGGATAACGCAAAGAATCTGTCCAGGGTGTGAAGTCATATGGATAGCAGCAGAATGATATTATGGAGTAATTTCCACCCTTTAGGATCCATAAATCATAGATATGGAGGACATCCCTTCCAGCCCCAATATTCTCACTCTAAAATTCAAGTCGAGAGGATCAAAGGAAGAGGGTTATATCACCAACGCTTATGGCCCCAATATTCCTAACTTAAAGAGGAATTTCTTGGAAGAGATAACTCTTCTAGGATATTCTTTGAATAACCAAGTTTGTATCCTAGGAGGGGACTTCAACATGATCACAAACCCTCTGGAGAAACAGAGAGGCCTCTGCAGGATTGACCAAGAGAGTAAGGATTTTGGTGAGCTCATAGAAAAACTCAGTCAGGTAGATGTTCCAACTAGAAATGATATATTTTCTCGGAATAATAAGAGAGGAAAAGAGCATGGGATAATATCCTATTTGGATAGATTCTTACTCTCAGATAAATCCTTCATAGTCAAACAGGGATTGTCGGCAGGGTTTCTTCCCTTAGAAGGCTTGTATCATTGGCCCATAGCTTTGGTATGGCCCCATGTCTAGAAACAAGGACCCCCTCCTTTCAGGTGTGAGAAATTTTGGCTCTATCACTCGGACTTCATCAGTAACCTGGATCTCTGGTTGAGAGAACTGAAAGATATCCATCGAACGAAAATTTTCCAATTCCAAAATAAATTGAAAAATGCCCACATCTTCCTAGGGAAGTGGAATAAATAGGTATTCGGTAATATCTTTGAAGAAAAAAAATAAACAAGAGTAATAAATGGAAGAGATACAATAAAAAGGCATTCAAGGAATTTTCTCCACTAACCTAACTGAGAGGGAGGAAAACATTAAGGATGACTTCATAAGAAAGGGAGAGGTAGGAAGAGACTCTACGGTGCCATAAATCAAGGATCCACTTACTAAAATAAGGTGATAAGAACACTTATTTCTTTCATAACTCTTTAATTCAAAGGAGAAACAAAAATAGAATAGTGGCTACCAAAGAGTAATATGGCAGCACCAAAGTGAAGAAGGAGGACATCGAGAATTAACTTTTACACTATTACCAAAACCTCCTATCATAACCTGAGGTCAATTGAAAAGAGGCAATCATTAAAATCACTAAAGTTATAACCAGGTTGGTACCTCCAGAACAATCATGAGCCTTGTTGAGACCTGTATCCATTGAAGAAGTGGAAGATATCTTTAAAATCATGGCACCAAGGAAGTCACCAGGTCCGGATGGGTTTACTGCGTACTTTTACCAAGTTGGGTGTCCCATTCTAGGAAACAAAATTTGGGAGGTAGTGGAAGAATCTCACAACTCTAAAGTCATTATTCAAGCATTCAATGCTACCTTCATCACCATGATATTGAAGATCAAAGGAGAAATCTATGTAGATAATTATTGTCCCGTCTCATTATCTAACGTCATTTATAAAATTATTTCTAAATTGATAGTCACTAGGATTAAACCTATCCTCCCGCTAATCATCTATCAGGAGCAGGGAGGCTTTGTAGAGGGTAGACATATTTTAGATGTAATTATAGTGTCTCATGAAATGCTACACTCTCTCACTATGACCAAAAAATAAGGTATGATGATGAAACTGGATATGTCCAAAGCCTATGATAGGATGAACTAGGGATTTATTCATAATATGTGTTTAGCCTTCATATTTGAGGAAGGATGGGTAACATGGGTTATGAATCTAGTTACAATGAAATTCTTCTCTATATTGTTAAATGGATCTCCAACCAGGAATTTTAATGTCTCGAGAGGAATGAGATAGGGAAACCCCTTATCCATGTTCCTCTATATAATTCTGGAAGAAGGTTAGGGCTGGAGCCTTTCTCGAGCCAAATTAAAGGTGTGATCAAGGGTTTTCCCCTTATTCAAAGGGAATATTCTCTGTCACACCTCTAGTTTGTGGATGACAATATTCTAATGGGATATCCTATGGTAAAAGAAGTGACGGGGTTCAAAAAAATTCTCAACCTCTTTAACATAGCTTCTAGTACTGTCATTAACCATGAAAAAACTTAGATCTTCTTTTTCAACACCCATCCCTATGTTCAGAGGCATTTGGAAACCTTGCTTGGATTCCAATTATCATCCCTTCCTGCCAAATATCTAGGAGCTCCCCTTTTTTCCAAAGCACTCCATGACCCCTCTTGGGAGCTTCTCTTGGCCAAAATGGAAGCAAAACTCTGAACTTGGACTCATCATTCTCTTTCTCTACTAGGTATATCCCTCTTGATAAATTCATCCCTCTCGTCTCTCCCTTTGTACCTCTTCTCGTTTTTAGCCGCCCGATGAAGATCATAAAACAATAGGGGTCCCTCCAGTGAGACTTTCTATCGGGTGGGCCTTCTAAAGAGTCAAAATGGCCCTTAATGGCGTGGAACATCCTTTACCGACCTAAATCACAAGGGGGACTTGGAATTAGGGATCCCCAAACCTCTAGCTCTGCGCTAGCTACCTAAATCTGGTGGAAGTAGATCAAATCTCACAGCCCTCTAGTCCAAACTATGGAGGAATAAGTATGCCCCCAATATCCTTCTCCATATTTTAATTTGAGCGGATGGAATCAGACCTGGTTCTTTGATTTGGAACAACGCTTGGAAAAATCATCACTTGGTTCAATCTTAGTGCTTCTGGGAAGTCCATAATGGGAATTGAGAACTTTATGGGAAAATGCATGGGAATATATTCCCATATTAGAGGAATATGATAAGTTTCTAAACCTAATATCTTCCCTAGAGAATACAGGGTGGGAGAGGTTGCACAATTACTAGCGAACCTATCAACCCAATGGTAACTCTATATTGAGATCTTGGAAACCTTTAGAAGAATGGAAAGTCCATTGGATAGAGGAGACAAATATTTGGTCTCCAAAATTATTCAAGAGCATTAGGTTGAGAGCAGAGCAGTGGAAGACATCATATGTTAGGGCCTTCAAGGAAATGGAGAATTCTGAGTTAAAAAATTCTACCAATCTTTGCAAGACTTAGGCATCATTCGAAACAAAGTTATCTAGAGGAAAATATGGTCCAATTCCCACTAGCCCAAAATTGCAACTTTTCTATGGTTGGTAGAAAACAAAAGGATCTTAACTTAGGAGTCTCCTTCAAAAAGGGTTTGTTGGTCCATCGAGATGTAACCTTTTCCATGAAACCGAAGAAAATCTCAATCACTTATTAGGAAACTATAAATGTAAGATGTAGCTATGGGACCAAGAAGATACCAACTTTCGAAGAACATACCTGAAAAAAGATAATGTTATAGAAACGGTAGAATTCTGGAGCGATAACCCTTTTAACAATGCCCTCATTAACGTATCTTGGGATATATTCCCAGGCATCCTCATGTGGAATGTGTGGAAAGAAAGGAATCGAATAATATTCAAAGAAAAATCTCTTAACAAAAATCAAATCTGGAATATTAACAGAAAAAATATGACAGAATCCATTGGTGTAATTTAGTGGTTGACCCAAGATCTCTGGGTGGAAGCCTCCAAATTAGACATCTTCAAAATTTAGAATATGGGGTATTGCCTCAATAAGAACTCACTCGCAATGAAGGTGGGGAAATCTAGGATATGGGATTACTGGATTCCCCCCAATAAGGATTCGTAAAGCTAAACTTAGATGGAGCTTCCAAAGAAAATCCAGGCTTGGCTAGGGAAGGAGGGGTCTTCATGAACCACAAAGGGGAAACCCTCCTAATCTATGCAACCAACTTAGGAATCACATCGAACAATGCAACAAAGTTGGAGGGACTCAGGCGAGGCATCGAAATAGATATCAACTCCCATTTAGTTATAAGAGGTATGCAATAGCTCTTGAATGGGGTTAACGTAGAGAATATTTCTTAGAATTGGCATTTGAGTTATGGACTTTCATCTCTAGGGGCTATGGTAACTTCCTTCATGGCCATAGTCCCTAAGAAGACAAGAAGGAAGAAAAACGTGGTGGTTTATTGCATGACCAACCTAGGTGTCACGATGCATGAGAATTCTCGAACTTGGTGTCCATGGGACCCACTGCCAGGCGGGATGGAAGAGAAAGTCCAACACAGCTACCACGTTGACATAACAACATGGAGGGAGGTGTTCAAGCATACTGGACAAGACACTAGGGATCAGGGTCTACAACATGAAGCAAGTAAGGATGACAGGTGTCTAAGACTATGATGGTAGGTAAAGAGGAGGAAAGGAAGGCCCTCCCCGAAGAAGGTATGCACCCTGAGCTAGAAAGAGATCACGTGCGGAAATATAGAAACATGCACGGAAATGAAGATTAATTTAAGGATAATGAAAATGATAACATAGAGAGGTTTGTCGATGAATGGCCGGAACAAGGTTAAATTAACTATGACAAAGTGAATGAAAGAATATCAAATGAGAGAAGCTAGATTGAAATGGAAATTTTGTCATCAATGGAAAGAACAAATGCATGTTGCAGGCAATCTTGACGGCTCGAGTGAGAAGGTAAGTGGTCTAATCAGCTTCCTCGCCATTATTTAATTTTGTGAGTAGTACCATAGAGGTCGTAACATGATCTCTGAGTACTAGTCCAACAACTTCAATGATGAGGTTTACAATCTTAAATCTGAGGGAGGAAGGTGTAGGCACCCTGCATTGAGATATTATTGTAACTCCTTGTCTATCCTTTGGCCGAAACTCAGTTTAAATCTTAGGATTAGCCAGAGGGGAAGTATGGATCGATGATGGATCAAGAATACAAAGAGGGGTCAGACAAGTCACTGTGATGGTGAATAACAATTTCAAGGGTCCAAGGTCACCTCTCCGTAGCAGAAAAGGAAGCTCACACTGCAAAGGAGAATTTCTAGGTATGTTTGTAACATCCCTCTCTTGCGCGCACTGAGAAGACTTATTATTTGACACTTACATGCAAGTGATCCAGTTCTTTATACGATTGGCTCTTTTGATTATTATTATGAGATATTGTGGATCTGATGATATTTTAATTTTTCTATATTTACATCAACAGGTGCTATTGACTAGGTTCTCCTGAGTGTGCAGTACTCTGAACGTTAGAGATGTCAATGGCATCGATGGATCTCCTTGGACTCTGGATCGAGTCAGGGAGTGGAACATTATGGTTTGATTGTATTTGATATTACAGATGTGACATATGACTAGATATTATGATGTTGTTTGTTATAGCTCACATGTTTCATTGATGGATGCAGGATGACGATAGATTTCCAACCAAACTCACATTTGGAGTAAAGGGGTCATGCACGACAACCAGATACATTAAGGGAGAGGTGTGGTAGTATCCCTGTCACAACCTACTAGCACTCTCGTCGTGGCCCAAAATGTAGGTTAATGATTACCTAGTTTGAGAGACCCGCGATGTCGTGAGGGTAGACTCGAACAATCTCTCATGATGATTCTAAGGGGTGCACAATAAGTTAGGGTCCTTATTCTCCCACAAGATCACCTGGAAGAGTATTGACTCTAGGGCTTTGACATCTACCAAATCCAATCAAGAGGCAAGTGGCTCCCTTGGAGCATGTAGTGTGTCTTGAAGGGCACATCGTGCAAATAAACAAGAATGCAAGCGAGTGGCACCCTTATATCATGTAGTGCATCTTGAAGGGCACGTCATGGTTTTAACTCGGGTAAGTTAATAAGCCTAGTACCTAGAAAACTATGGCTCCTTAGGACATGGTCGGCCTTAAAATAAGATGATGGTATGAGTAAACATAATAACTAATTGTTCCCTTAAAAGACTATCGCCCAACCTAGTGAAATTAAAACCTAGGTCTAAGTAGAACATGTGAACAGAGAATAAAAAACTAAATAGACATGTAACAAGAAGGGGTAAAGAAAATTCAAACATTATTTATTAAAGTAAAAATTATATTGGAGGATTAAATCATTAAAAGGGTAATGGTTGTTTTTGTCTAAACTTGCTAATTTTGAACTTAGTTAAAAAGTAAAAGGGGAAAATTAAAGAAAAAGGGAAAATTAAAGAAAAAGGGAAACTTAAAGAAAAGGGGAAACTTAAAGAAAAGAGGAATGTCTAACTTAGTAGGGAATCTAGCCTTTGGAAATTTATAATTGCAAACTCAACTAGGATTTAGGAAAGGCGTAAGGCATTTAATAAATGTAAGGGAATAAAGGGACACTGAGGAGAGTTTTTAGGAACGCTTTTAGATGGGTGAGGGAAATAGGCATATTTAATTAATTAATAAATTGATTTTCTGGTGCAACTAGGGGATCAGGCGACATGTGTACGGGGGAGGTTTTTCCTAATTTAAAAAATGAAAAAGGAATCTAATGAGGGTTTGGGAAACAAATCACTTGAAAACTCTATAAAAAGGATGGCGGAGGAGGAGTATGACCATGTCTCGTTTGTGTAAGGTTACGCTGCCGGAATTTTATCTTGACTGAATTTCTCTTATGGGAGTTGGGGTACCCAGCTTGGTCAAGGAGTGGTAGCTCGACCTTGTGAGGCGATATGGGAAGATAGAATTCTTTTTTATTGTGTGTGTGGCCCCTTTTCGGCTCGAGGGGATAAGGGAGAAGAAGATGTTGGATTACTGAGAAGGGGGGTGAATCAATATTAGCGTAATTATAATCCTTTTTCTCCAAATAATACAAGTGTTATATCAATGTAGAGTTATTAGCCAATAATGAGAAATAATAAATGAACAATCACACACATACACATTACACCAATGTCTTACATGGAAATCCAAATCGGGAGAAAACCATGAAATTCTTCTTCTTATATGTCTTGAAGAATTACATTCATTGGAAGCACCGACTTCCTTTTCTTTCCAGCTGCAACTGGAAGAAGGTTCCAACCCCCTAGTTTCTTAGGCTACAACCTGAGGGAAGCTCCAACTCCCCAATTATTTGGCTAAAACCAAAAGGAGGCTACAACCCCCTATGTTCTCTGGCTATAACTGGAATGTGGCTGCAACCACTTGTCCTTGCCCCGTCCAACCACCCTAAAGTATAAGTAGAATGATGGAACCACTGTCAACTTCTCACTGTGAGATATACTACCATGCAACTATTGTTGATACTGAGAGGGGGGTGAATCAGTATCAAGTACAATTAAAAACATTTTCCAACTTATACTTAAAACATTCAATTATATCCAATGATCAATGAACAATAGTATAAGAGTTACACCAATACACCACAATACACCATGCACAATATATATGAGAAATAATCAATAGTTTTTGTTCAAGGGAAGTAATGACTTCCAAAGGTAGCTACAGCTTCCAAATGTAAAGGGAGGGATAAAACTCCAAGAGGAAGATAAAATCCTCCAATATCAAGAGATATTTGAACTCTCTATCCTTGCCCCTTCCTTCTACCCAAGAATATATGAGAGATAATAAAACTTTATTCAATTCTGGTCTGTTCAGAAGACCCGACTTGTACAGCATGTCCCGCACTCAATATTTAACATCTGATTCTGAAACTCGTACACAAGAAAATAAAATCCGTACTCTTTCCAAAAGAAGTGGTCCCACTGCATTTGGAGTCTGTATGAAAAAGTTATGACTGTTTTACCCAGAACACCTGTTTTTTGACTAGTTTCAGGACTGGTCACAAACCCTATATTCCACAGAGTGTATCTCCATAATTATAAAGAATCAAGAGCTGAAATTTTTACCAGAGGTACCTTGATATGTCTTCTCAATACCATAGATATTTCACCATCTGAATCATTCTACAAAAAAAGTTATAGAAAAAATAGTACGATGACCTGAAAATAACATACCTTAGAACACATCACCAAAAGACTTCATCCTCCCTTGAAATCCGGCCTTCTTTTTCTTCTTCTTCTCTCTGAAATTAGACTTGTATCAAATGAATGTATAATGATGTTTATTTATACCATTT
>ML790009.1:323565-358338 GCA_009831015.1 Picea engelmannii | reverse complement strand
TCTTCAAAAATTCATTTCTCCTCAACCATGAGGATCCACGTGACGTGCCACATACCACCGAAAACAGCATGATGTATACTATCCATCCATGGGTGTTGTATCTTCATGTGCATTTTCTTTCATGTCCAAATAACTTCATCAATCTTGTGGTCCAAAACCCATGACTAGGGTTGACATCAATGACAACAACCAATCTTCCAACAACTACCTATGCCACTGACCTGTATCCAATCTGTACAACTGCCCTGTAATCAATATGTACCTGAGTTGAACATGTATCTACAAAATTACAACAGATATGCTACATGTAGTGATGCAGCCCATGTATGTATGTTCCCTATCTGTTATGCAACCCACGTATGTACACACCCTATCTGTTATTCAACCTGTGTATGCCTTCTGAATCTAAGGTTTCCTTTAACTTGAAAAACTTATGATCCTTTGTAACTTCTTTCACATAGATCTTTAACCTGTCAGTGTATCCAAACTATAATTGTACCCTATGCATGCATCCTCATACATAACCTCTACTCAAGGCAATTTTGTCTCTCTCTAGTCATGTGCCATATAGGTATGTGTAATCATGAACAAGTATAATATCCCTAACATGATCTTAGTCATAAACTCCTTTCTGATTTTCAACTTCTCAATGCATCAATAAATACAAGATCTCAACCATGTACCATAAAAAATCTAAGCCATATGCCAAGAAATACAGGGTGTGCCTCAACAAGAAGTATCAATGATAAATATACCAGCATTATATTTCTGTAGATCTAACTTATACAGAAGATCCCATGTAGACACTAGTCTCTCTAGGAAGAATCCTCAAATCTCCATTGCCATTCCTCGTGCATACATCAAAATCCAACTATTCATATAAATAAGACATACCTTTTGAACCAATGGATGGATATGATGTATCTGAGCACTCTTGACCTTCCTGGGAGCTTGATCTCAGAATTTAAAACCTTTGCAACTTCATATTCTCAAGTTTCATGGATTTATCAACATGTACTCACCCTATACACAACCATCCCGTGTATGTACTCACCCTATACAAAGACATCCCATGTACATGTATGAACCCTATACATATCCAACCTGCATACATACACACCCTATACACAACCATCATATGTACGTGTAATCACCCTATACACAGACAACCTGTGTATGCCTCAGAAAATAGGGTTTTCTGTGAATCCAAGAATTCCGTTGTCAACCCTTCATGCTACCTCAGACGTTTGCCACTTCAGATGTATCCACAAGTATTTACAAGAAGCTTTACATAAGAAAATAGATATACAATATGTACAAGTGTGTTTTTATGAGTGAGCTTTGTCTCTTATTTATGTCTTCATGTAGCCTTACACTTTCTTTATTTTAGGGCTTCTTCATTTAAAATAATTTCTTTTTCCAAAGCACTTTGACTCTTGGGGGCTTCTATAAGACTCATGAGGGTTCTCCAACTTCATATGGTCATAAATCTCTAACTGTGAGGAGTTATGTGACGTTCCACATACGACCGAAAACATCATGACAAGAATCATCCATCTAGGGTAGTTTCAATCACAAATTCACTATCCTTCATCTCATTATTCCTCAAATAAGCATGGGTTCTCTCACTCCGCAAAGCGTCTTCCCGTGAGGGATTTCACCATAAGGGGACCACTTTGGATTTCATCGATTTTTACTTCTTATCAACTATGACAAGACAATAATGAGTCATCTTTACATCAAACAATCTTGGGTCCATTACCCAAACCTTGTGCCACAGGGATTTCTTCAAGGGTTGACATCAATGATAACCAAATTTAATCAACAATATCCCCCTTTGGCATTGATGGAAACACTCTGATGCAATACTGAAAACATATCACTCATGCTCCCCCTCAAACCATGCCTTTGTCCTCTATATCTAATAAATCTACTCCCCCTGGAACCATGCCTTTGTCCTCTATCTCTATCCTCTACATCTAATAAATCTACTCCCCCTAGAACCATGCCTTTGTCCTCTATCTGTGTTCTCTACATCTGATAAATCTCCCCCCCTTTGTCATCAATGGAAAAGGTATCTTTCCATCCAGGGTTGCTTCCCCTGACTGAACTATCCTCTTATGGTGCTTCCTCGTGTAAATCTAAGACATATAAGATAAGCATTCAAAAATCATTCATTTTGGAGTAGAAATAACTCCAAGTCTCTGGTGAATATATTCAAAGGATTCCCGTGGAAGTGGTTTTGTGAAGATGTCTGCCACTTGTTACTTTGTGTCCACATACTCAACTCTGATGTTCTTTTCTGCAACCTACTCCCCTAGAAAGTGATACTTGATTCGAATGTTCTTCGTCTTGGAGTGCATCACTATGTTCTTCGAGATACTGATGGATCTTGTATTATCACAATATATTGGAATGGGCTCATCATACTCAACCTGTATATCTGTCAGAGTTTGTTTCATCCAAAGAACCTGTGTACAACATGATGTTGTTGCAATATACTTTGCCTCAACTATAGATAAAGAAACTGATGATTGTTTCTTGCTTAGCCATGATACCAAACACTCACCTAAGTAGAACGTTGCTCCACTAGTGATTCATCTTTCATCAATACAACCTGCCCAATCTGCATCTGTGTAGGCAATAAATGATAGATATTTTCCTTTTGGATACCATAATCCAAACTCTTATGTTCCTTTGAGATATTCGAAAATCCTCTTTACTACTAATACATGTGATTCCTTTAGTGCTAATTTAAATGGTGCCACCTGTCCAACTGTTTGCATTACATCTGGTCTAGATGCTACCACACATAGTAGGTTGTCAATCATTGACCTATATTGCCTCTTATCTGTAGACTTCAAATCATCATCTTTTCTCAACTTACCACTGGTTTGCATGGAAGTGATAACTGGTTTTCAATCTTCCATTTCGAACCTATTTATCATTTCTCTGATATACTTGGTTTGAGAAATAAAAATTCCTTGGTTGCTTTGACATATCTGAAGTCCAAAAGAGAAGGATAGTTCTCCAAGTAATGACATTTCAAATTCATTCTGCATATCTTTTGGACATTTCTGGCTTAACCTGTCATCATCACTACCAAAAATAATATCATCAACATAAACTTCAATTAATAAAATATTACCTTGACTTACCTTAATGTAGAGGTTGTTGTCTACACTTCCTTTTCTGAACCCTGCCTATTGCAGATACTTATCCAGTCTGAAGTACCATGCCCTAGGAGCCTGTTTTAGACCATACAAGGCCTTCTTTAATTTACACACATAATCTGTGTTCTCTGACAACGGAAATCCTTCTGGTTGTTCAATGTAGACTTCTTCTTCAAGTTCCCCATTCAGAAAATATGATTTTATGTCCATCTGATATACTTTAAAAATTTTGGAGAATGCATAAGCTAAAAGCAAACGGATTGCTTCCATTCTAGAAACTGTGGAAAATATCTCTTCAAAGTCAATTCCTTCAATCTGTGCATATCCTTTACATACCAATCTAGATTTGTTCCTTGTAACTTGTCCATCTTCATTCAATTTACTCCTAAAAACCCATTTTGTGTCGATCACATTCTTATTCTTTGGTCTTGGAACCAATTCCTAGGTGTCATTTTTCTCTATTTGATCCAATTCTTCATCCATGGCCTTATTCCAAAATGCATCCTTGCTGGCTTCTTCAAAATAGTTTGGTTCAATTGTAGATAAGAGTGTCAGATGTGTTTGTTTTGGTGAACAAATTCTTCTTCTAGTATCAACTCCTGCATCTTTGTTCCTGATAATTTGATCTGAAGGATGATTCTTCTGTACTTGTTTACTGGGTGTCTTTGGAGACACTTGCTGAACTTTCTCTTCTTCTTCTATCGGATTCTCTTCATCTTCCTCTTCTACTTCTTTTTTTGCTTCTTCTTCTTCGAAAATTTGTTCCATTGATTTGTTTTCTTCTTCCTTTGATTATGGTCTGTCTGTTTCATCAATTGCTATGTTGATGCTTTCCACAAGTTTGTTCAATCTTAGATTGTAACACTTGTATGTTTTCCTTGTACTTGAGTAACCAACAAGTACTCCTTTGTCCACACGAGAGTCAAAATTTCCCATTCTTCCATATTCTCTTTTGATGTAGCATTTGCTTCCAAAAACTTTGAAGTGCTTCACATTTGTTGGTCTTCCTTTCCATAGCTCGTAGGGAGTTTTACCAGTGTTGTTTCTAAGCATTAATCTGTTTTGAATGTGAACTATTGTATGCACTACCTGTGTTTAAAATATATCTGTCAATTTGGAATCCATTAGCATTGTTCAAGACATTTCATGTACTGTCATGTTCTTTCTTTCAACAAATCCATTCCGTTAAGGTGTCCTAGCAATGAAGAATTGCCTTTTTATTCCATGACTGTTGTAGTAGTCCATAAATTCCTTTGAAGTGAACTCTCCTCCATTATCATATCTCAAGCATTTGATTCTTGAATCCATATCATTTTCAACCATTTCCTTGTAGATATTGAAGTTTTCAAAAGCTTCTGACTTGTTCTTGAGAAAGCAAACTGCAGTCATTCTTATATAATCATCAACTAATAACATAAAGTATCTCTCACCTTTTAATCCCTTTGTTGTAGTTGGTCCAACTATATCAGTATGCACAATTTCCAGTGGTCTTGTTGTTGAATATTCCTTTGATTTGAACTTAGTCTGTGTTTGCTTTCCTTGTTGACAATGCTTGCATAAAGTATTGGTTGGTTTCGTGATCTAGGGCATTTCTCTGAATGCTTATTTTTTGTTGACTTTGACAAGGTTATCAAAGTTCATGTGACCCATTCTTCTATGCCATAGCCAAATTTCATCTTCCTTTCCTAGACAACACTTTTGATTTCCAATTTCACTTAACACATATATGTTGTTTGAAGTTATTGTAGCTGTACCGACCAGTTTCCCCGAATCTTCTCCTCTTATCTCACACTTTTGTGAATCGAAAGTAACTTGATGACCTTGGTCACACATTTGACTCACACTCAGAACATTATGTTTCATATCTTCTACCAATAGAACATTTTTTTCCTTTTCATTCTTGTTCCCAATTCAGATTGTGCCTTCTCCAATGATTTTGGTTGAATTATCATTTCCAAAGAAGACTGGTCCATTTCTTTCCTTTTGCAATGTAATAAATTTTTATCTATCACCTATCATGTGTTTTGAACACCCACTGTCAACATACCATCCGCGTTTCTTCTGCTTAGCTTGTAGAGAGATTATGCATTCTTCATTGCTATACTGATCTTGATTTCTTATCCATGTCGTTTTTTGAGGTTCTTGTCTGTGATAGTTGTTATTCTGTTGAAGTTCTTTAGGAGGGACTTTCATTCTGAAATCTTTGGCCATGTGTCCAAAATTGTTACATTTGTAACATTCCACTTCAGTGCTCAAGGATTCAAACCTATTGTAACTTCTTCTTTTTGTTTCACTAGGTATTCTTGAATAACCCCTTTGTGTATGACTCTCAAAGTTGTTATTGTTCCTATTGCTAGCTCTGCAATTTAACACTTTATGTCCAAAATTATTACATGCATAACATAAACCAAAACATATAGTTTGATACCTGGGAGTTGAAGATCTTCTAAAAGGAAGTGCTCTTATGAATCCTTCTTCTTCTTGAGGCCTATCTATCTATTGTTGATTCTGAAATATGAATCTTCTCAGTGGAAGAGTGTCCCTATAATCTTCCTTGTATATCTTCCTATCCCCTTTGATTGTTTCTGCATAGATTTTTGGATTTGTTTCTTTCTATGTTGTTTTGGAGATTGATCCCTTTTCTGTTTGATTGTATCCAAGTCCAGACTTGTCAAGATGATATTTTTGACTACTAATAATGTCATCTAGAACTTTTGATCTATTCTGCATATTTTTCTTTTGAATATCCTTTCTTAGTCTGACAATCTCTGCTTCCAAGTTTCCAATGATCTTGTCCTTTTCTTCTAGTTGTTCTTTAAGTGTTTCTTCAATTATTTTATCTTCTTCTATTTGAACCTTCAATTTTGTTATCATTTGTTCTAGTTCTCAAGTGTCCTTTTTCTTGTCTAGTTCTACTTGTAGTTTTTTGTTTTTCTTCTTTTCTCTTCTGATAACTTCTATGGCACACATTAATTCTTCTCGATAGTCAACTTCTGCCTCTTCAATTTCATATTCGACTTCTTCATATCCTTCTTTGACTTCTTCATATTCTTCTTCAGAGTCTTCTTTGTCAGAATATTTTACTGCCATGAATAGAACTCTTCATGTCTCACTGTCACTGATTTCATCTTCATCTGATGATGCGATGTCTTCTTTGATGCATAAGATTTTCTTGAAATCTTTCGTTGTAGTTCTTCTGCCTTTATATGTGTGTTTTCCTTTTGAGTAACCTTCATCATTTCTCTTTTTCTTATGAGGACATTTATTAACAAAATGACCAATACCATCACAATTAAAACAAATTAAAGAAATCTTACCTCTATACCTATTGTTGGTTCCCTTGTTCAGTCTTTTGATGAATTTGGCCACTTCTTTATCATCTTCTAAGACGTCGTTGTTGTGGCTATATTCTTCTTGTTCCTTTTTCTTTTGCTTTGATATTTTGGATTCTTTTAAGGATGCTTATTTTACATCTGGATTTTCCTGTTCAGTTCTCATTTCATATGTTGTGAAGATTCCACGTAGTTATTCCATGCTTATTGATTTTAGATCTGATATTTCTTATAGTGTTGATATCTTAGGGTTGAATCTCATAGGAAGAGATCTTAGTACTTTTTGAACAATTACAGATTCTTCAATTTCTTCTCCCAATCCTATGATTGCATTCACTATTTCATCGACTCGTAAGAAGTAAGCTGTAATATTCTCATCTTCCTTCATTTTTAGTTGTTTGAACTAACCTCTATAAGTTTGAAGCTTTGCTTCTTTGACTTTTGTATCTCCTTCATAAATATTTCGAAGCTTGTCCCAAATCTCTTTAGCAGATTTACAATGTGAAACTTTGGTGAATACCGTATCACTAAGAGCATTCAAAAGTGCATTTGTAGCTTTGGAATTATTCTCACTGAGTTTCATCGCTTTGTAATTTGTTGGTGGAACTATTGGTTGTGTATCCATCTACAATTGATTGCCAAACTTGAAATCCCTGTGCCTGTATATATGTCTTCATCCTTATGCTCCAAAAAGCATACTTATGTCCATCAAACTATGGTATTCCATTTTTATACAAGTTTGTACTTTCCATGATCTACCTTTCAGTGGTTAAATTGATTTCCGAAGGAACCTACTCTGAAACCAATTGTTGGATTAATGAGAGGGGGGGTGAATCGGTAATAACGCAATTATAATCATTTTTCTCCAAATAATCCAAGTGTTATATCAATGTAGAATTATTATCCAATAATGAGAAATAAGAAATTAACAATCACACACATACACAGTACACCAATGTTTTATGTGAAAACCCAAATCTGGAGAAAACCACGGAATGATTTTTCTTATATGTCTTGAAGAATTACATTCATTGGAAGTAGCGAGTTCCTTTGTTTTCTAACTGCAACTGGAAGGAGGCTCCAACCCCCTTGTTTCTCAGGCTACAACCTAAGGGAAGCTCCAACTCCAAAATTCTCTGGATACAACTAGAATGAGGCTACAACCCCCTATGTTCTCCGGCTACAACCAGAAGGTGGCTACAACCACCTGTCCTTGCCCGGTCCAACCGCCCTAAAGTATAAGTAGAATTATGGAACCACTGTCAACTTGTCACTGTGAGATATACTGCCATACAACTGTATCAAGCTATGCCAGTGACCTATATCCAATCTATACAATGCCATGTAATCAATCTTTACCTGAACTGAACATGTATCTACAAAATTACAATAGATACACTACCTATAGTGATGCAGCTCACGTATGTATGTGCCCTATCTGTTATGCAACCCATGTATGTATGCACCCTATTTGTTATTCATCCTACGTATGCCTTCTGAAAGTAGGGTTTCCTTTCACATGAAAAAATTATGATCCTCTGTAACTTCTTTCACATAGATCTGTAACCTGTCACTGTATCCAGACTATAACTGTACCCTGTGCATGCATCCTCATACATAACCTTTACTCAAGGAAAGTATGTCTCTCTCTAGTCATGTGCCATATAGGTATGTGTAATCATGAACAAGTATAATATCCCTCACATGATCTTAGTCATCAACCCCTTTCTGATTTTGAACTTTTGAATACATCAATAAATACAAGATCTCAACCATGTACCATAAAAACTCTTAGCCATATGCCAAGAAATACAAGATGTGCCTCAACAAGAAGTATCAATGATAAATATACCAGAACTATATTTCTGTAGATATGACTTATACAAAATATTCCATGTAGCCACTAGTATCTTTAAGAAGAATCCTCAAATCTCCATTTCCATTCCTCATGCATACATCAAAATCCAACTATTCATAGAAATGAGACATACCTTTTGAACCAATGGATGGATCTGATGTATCTGAGCACTCTTGATCTTCCTGGGAGCTTGATCTTAGAATCTAGAACCTCTGCACCTTCATCTTCTCAAGTTTCATGGCTTTATCAACATGTACTCACCCTATAGACAGTCATCCCACGTACGTACTCACCCTATACACAAACATCCTGCGTATGTGTACGCACCCTATACACAGCCAACCTGCATACATACACACCCTATACACAACCATCCCACGTACATGTACTCACCCTATACACAGACAACCCATGTACACCTTAGAAAATAGGGTTTTCTGTGAATCCGTTAATTTCTCCGTCAACCCTTCGTGCTACCTCAGACGTTCACCACTTCAGATGTATCCACGAGTATTTACAAGAAGCTTTACACAAGAAAATAGATATACAATATGTACAAGTGTGTTTTTATGAGTGAGCTTTGTCTCTTATTTATATCTTCATGTAGCCTTACACTTTCCTTATTTTAGGGCTTCTTCATTTAAAATAATTTCTTTTTGCAAAGCACTTTGACTCTTGGGGGATTCTATAAGATTCATGAGTGTTCTCCAACTTCATATGGTCATAACTCTCTAATCATGAGGAGTTATGTGACGTTCCACATACCACCAGAAATGACATGACAAGAATTATCCATCTAGGGTAGTTTCACTCACAAATTCACTATCCTTCATCTCATTATTCCTCAAATAAGCATGGGTTATCTAACTCTGCAAAGTGTCTTCCCATGAGGGCTTTCACCATAAGGGGACCACTTTGGAGTTCATCGATTTTGACTTCTTATCAACCATGACAAAACAATAATGAGTCATGTTTACATCAAACAATCTTGGTTCCATTACCCAAATTTTGTGCCACGGGGCTTTCTTCAAGGGTTGACATCAATGAAAACCAACTTTAATCAACAGAAGAGTACCCATAACGTTGAAAGGGAGGTACCGGTGAGGTCTCAGCGGTTGGTAGGCCGGAGTAAAATGGAGCACAAGCATGGGACAACAATAGTGGAACCTTCACCTTTGCTGAAGGTACACATGTCTAAATTTATTAATTTTTATTTACTTGATTGCATGTTGATTTACATCGATATGGCATAAATTATGGTTCCTCGCTCTGTGTTTCATTTTTATTGTGTGGATTTATCATTCACCCAAGAGAGACTTTATCCTTATGCAATTTGTGGTATCTATTGCACACCTAGCGCCCCTTTCTTAATTATCTGTAGTCTAATTTTCGGTTATGCAACAACCTTTATTCATTCAGTTGTCTTCATGCTTTCTCTTATTATTGTTGCTCAGCGATAGTTGCACCTGTCAGATTTTTGCCTGCGTTTGTTTTATAATCTTTGTTGTATTGTGATTCGTTGTTGGTTGCGTATCATTTTAATTTCCTGGAGCTCGTCTGATATTCCCATGGCCAGAACGAGCACCAGACCCAACCCTTGGCCTTAATTTTTATAATTTTTATTTCATTTCAATTTTGGGGTTGTGTGATGTTGTTTTATTTGAAGTATTGCTTGAAATTTCGTGGCTAGTACCTTCGCAGCGAATGAGTGAAGGGGATTTTATTTTCCAGACAGTGTTTTTCTTTTATTCTGGATTTATTGTTTCTGACTCCATCTACGCCCAGTTATATTATACAATCCTTGTCCAATATTCTTTTAAGTGACCACAATCTCTGTTGTCTACACCTGTGACTTCACTCCCTGTAATTACACTCTTACCTGCCTATATGATTCCTTGTCCCTTGACAACCCAAAGCAAGCGTGGAGGTCCCTCTTCGTGATAGGAACATTTGTCTGCAATCCCAAGTATTTTTCAGTTAAAACTTTTGACTACAATCTCTTGCATCCAATCTACCCAACGAATTTCAGTTACTGTCAGTCAACGAATTTATAATTATTTAATTTGAAACGTTGATTTATGGAAAGTGGTCGCTCCCTTGGGTTTTTTTTATTTACTACTCTTAACAGTCATCTATTCGAGTACAGATATATTTCCCCAAGAGTGTGTAATTCTAGGTGTTAAAATTCCCTTTTGGCAGTGAATTATGATAGCGTTTTGATTTATTACTACACAGATTTTTATTCTTCTGTATTTTACTATAACTACCCAGATATTTTACTTTTGTATCTTAATTATGCCGAGATTCTAATATCCCTCGATTAATTGGAAAACAATTTTAATTATTTTTAACACTTCTCCTTTCATTTACAACTTTAAAACATTCTCTTTCAGTAATAATGTATGTCAGTGCTAGTAGAATTCAGGCACATTGGATTTTATGGTTGGTTGAGGTTTTTGAATTATTTGTTGTGCGTGGGTCAATAGCACCCTTGTCGCATTGTGGCAATGTGATACCTTACGATTGGTTCATTGCGCGCATTAATTTCTAAGTGCATATGAAACCTAACTTAGGATCATGCACCTCCCGAGGTGGATGATGTTTTTGTATTTATGGTTGTACTTGTTTTTGTAACTTTTATTGTGATTGTCTCTCACTCGTCGGGAAGGTTCTAGTGACTGGTCGTCGAAGTTGTTGTGTTTTATCTTAGTAGGCGAGATCTTGAGTGTGTCAGGAGGGATGTAGACACCTCCTTGTTCCTCAGAACAGTCTCCAGCCTTGAGACCTTAAATGGTCAAAATATATGGGAACCTGGGCTTGATCATTGCTTATGTGTCCTGGAGGTCCTAACCTTGCAGGATAGGATGGGCGCGTAATCATTTTTATTTTTTCTAATTGATTTTTATATGTTGCCTCCAGCTACATGATGTGCTATTATATTGGGTCGTTAAGTTGTATGTTGCCTGACTTGCGTGCATTGTTTTCATCGTTGAGTTGCGTTGATTGATTTTTGTTGTTGTTACTTCCTTCTTTAGAAAATAAAATTAAAAATTGCACTTGTTATGCGTCGCATGTTTTCGTAACGATGGGGGTCATTACATATGCTATCAGAGCCGATTTGACCCACGACTTGGGATCACTATGGCTTCTGTTGATTAGATATTTGATTATAATGTTGCTAATTAAATTGATTTGTATTTGTGCAGGTAATTATGGTTAGAGGATGTTGTGGAGGTAGACGATGGGGTACTAGAGGAGGAGGCATGATGCCTCCAGTAGCATACATGCCTAAGAGGTTTAACCCCTAGGGAGACAGATAGGTTGTCGGGAAGGAACAGATAGTTGTGGGCAATGTGGTTGGGTTGATGAGGTCCTTCCAGAGGTTGTCTGAGGCATTGATCAATCGTTTGGATATAGATGAGGCCAGGGTGTCAACACCTCCTGAGGATCCACCACACGCTCTGGTTGGTACTGGTAGCATTAACCGTGAACTCGAGAAGGTCAAATTTCCTGAGTTCTTTGGTGCCCCGGACGGCGTAGCCACCGAAGCATGGTTGGAGAATATAGCAATGTGCTTTGCATTTTGAAACTATACCTCCAACATGATGGTCTCCATGGTGGTCTTTCAACTAAAGGGGAATTCTCTTCTATGGTGAAACACGCTCCTTCCATAATTGAACATGGCAGTCGAAGACGTGTCATGGGAAATGTTTCAGGAATAGTTCCAGGAGAGGTATCTATCTGAGGAATTCATTGAGAGTCAGCTCAACAAGTTCAATGCCTTGCGACAAGGCAGTTGTACTGTTATCCATAATTTTGGTCGTCATTATGATGTAATGATGATGGAGAAATCAGACTCTTCACTAGAACACTTTCCTGAGAAAAGTTACTTTTGTCTCTTTCCAGAAATCATATTTTTAAGGGAGGTTCGCAGGCTACCTATATATTTGCCTGCGAGAATGCATGATTCTCGTAGGCTACATTAAGTTGGGGTGTGAGAAGTTCGCACTGTACCTAACTATCAGGGTGCCAACATCTTCTAAAGGAAGGAAAAAGATAAATTCTTGAACCTTCTAGAAGGGAATCTTCTAGAATGATGAGTTGGCATTCGAATGGTTATCTAAGTATTGGCTTTCCTGATATCTTGGGATCATTCCTATCCAAGTAACTAATCTATTCTCTCCTATATATTGAGGGGAATGCTCATGGAAAAGGTTAGAAGCAAACTAGCAAGAGAATTATTGGAGAATTAGTGGAATATTGTATGAAGGACTGATGCTACAACAGCTAGAGACACTAGCAAGGTTATCAAAAGTGGTTGATCTTCTTCATGCATGAGCAAGTGTGTGTGAGAGAGCTAGGATCCATCGAAAGGAGGCTTGCAACATAAAGGCTCAAGTTGTAAGTTTTTCTTTCTATCAATATAATACATTAATGTGTCCCTTTCCCATAAAGTTGATTGCACTTTATTACATAACTCCTTGATCATATGTATAGATTAACTGTTGAATATATTGAGTTGTTTTCACTTCGATTGGTTTGAGTTGTCTTGGTCTGGACTGTGCAAGAGAATTGGAGAGAAATTGGTACAACAAAGACCCAAGGAAGCGATCATACGGTATGTTCATGATTCTTTCTCCTAGTTCATTCAATAGTTAAAATCTAGGGAAAGAGTATCATTTTGTCCTATTTTGTTCTAGATCCAGGTGGATCTAGGGAGATCGGTTTGTGTCCACACTTACGGATTAATCCTGAAACAAAATTGGCGACTCCACTGGGGAATCATTCCCTTTTTCTTTATGGTTTTTGAGTTTTTATGTGGCCATTTTCTCTAGTTTCATTTTTCTCCTGTCTTGTCAGTCTCTGAGTCTTCAGGATATCCTGATAGACTTACTGGGTCCAGAAGCCTTTGTCATTTTTGATTTCATTTTCAAAATTTTTGTCATCTTCAGGAGTTCTTGCACTATGTTTAACTGTATCCTGCAAGAATCATTCAGGTTTGCATCCTGCATATAGGGTCCAGTGCAAGTACCTCGCACCTTGTTAAAAGGTTGCCTGCGAGAATCATAGATTCTCGCATTGTGTCTAACTGCTTACCTGCGAGCAAGATTTTTGAAAATTTTGAAATTGAGTTTTGGTTTTTCCAACTGCTCAGATCAGTTGAATTACCTCTTTTGGGATTATTGGATCATTGATTTATATATCTCTTGCTTTAGTTTGCATGCTTGAATAGTTTTAGGGTTTCAAGGTTTCTTGCCTTTGTAGCTTGACATTCATTTCTTGGCTCTTATTGGCAAATTCATTCTCTCTAACTTTTGGAGTTGAGTGTGTCTGATTGGCTGAGAACTAGTGATTGGTTGAGAGTTAAGGGTTTGGTGTTTCTCATTTGCTTTTTGGTTCGACAGAACATTTTCGTTTGCATTGACAAGACTAATTGGTTTGCTCTTTGTTTTTTCTTTCATTGAAAGAGTTGATTGGGTTGTTATTGCTTGATTCTTTATGATTTGATTTTATGTTTTCTCATTGATATAGTGAGAATTATTTTTGGAAAGTGAACAAATAGCTTTTCTTTCAAAAAACATTGTTTTTGTCTTTTAGAAAACATTGAAAAAATCGAATTTTAGAGTTTGTTGAAGTATTTGAAAAAGACACCTAGAGATCGTCCCTTGATAAATGATTGTTTGCATTGATATTTGAAAGGAAATTGTACATTACATTGTAGTACAGGGGTGATTTGGAAAATTTTCTCTCTCTCCCATAAATAGGATTCATGGAATGAAAAGTATTATATTTCATTGTTATCCTTGCATTTTTGGGGTTAGAGTCATACAACACAAGTTTCACTTCCGTTACCTTTGAGTAAACAACAACTCTTAAAAACATTGCGTAATCTTAAAATTTATCTAGTAACTCTTTGCTAGGGCTCTTTTACACCAACATTTAGCTAGGCTAGTGCTTTGGAGTAGGAAGAGAAATACACTCTCCAAAAGCTCAAAACACAAAATAGCATCTTGAGTTAGGGAGTGTTAAATTCCATTTGCAGCATATTTTCCTGGGAAGCCCTTCTAACACAAGGGTCAAGCACTAGGTCACATTAGTGTTGGCAGAGTTACTAACCCTACTTTGTTGACATCAGTGTAGAGATTGCACGTATTACAGGGATCACTCGGAGGTATACCCACAATGATGAGTGGAAGCCTTTTGAGTTGATTTCGGGCTAGATACCCTGCCCTTGCATGTGGATCGGACTGACGACTATTCCCCCAGGCTTTACTGTTGTTGGTGGTGACCTTAGTGGCCAATATCTCTAGGTTCTTACCCAAGGTGACTGTGGAGGGGAAAGTCTTCACGGTACCTGGAATTGACGTTGATCAAACTCACTCGGGATCCTTGGAGGGTATACCCATGATTATGTGTGGGAGCTTGCACCAAGGTGTAAGTCCGTTAAGCAGGTCGTCAGCGTAAATTTTCCACCCTAGCCCCACCCCTTCTCGTCTCGTTGTTGCAACGTTGGATTTCATCACCAACTAGTGGCTTCGATATTAGAAGGTATTGTTTGCTTGGTGATTGCTTCCTATATTTTCGTTACTAGCGCGTGTTGTTTGTTTCTCGAAGTTGACCATAGGAATTTCTTCCCGGAGCTTGTCACTCATTTACAATTGCTCCCCCACGACGTTCACGTAGAATGCAAGGTTTATCTCCAAAACATCTGGACGGTTCTCAACCCTTTCCTACTAGTACACCTAAGGGCTCTCCTCGACAGAGTGAAGTCCCAGTTGTTACTCCACCACACGTGGACACAAGTGAAGTCCAAGACATTTCTACACCACCTCCACAGGTAGAACGCACTGATTCTCTAGAAGATTTTCGAATTACCAATACTAGAGAGGACTATCGCATTCATCGTGGTGAACGACTTGTTGTGCGATTAAATTCTTCTGAAGAAGCAGTTGTTACATCTTCTGAATCAACCGTTGGGCCTTCTCATGGTGTAGTAGGCCAAGACCCTTTTTGGTCAGGTGATTTCCGACGAGTCATTTTTGGTATTGAGTCACCTCCAGTTTATGAAATCAACCCCCCAGTATCTCCTGAGGTAGAAACTACACCAGTAACTACCACTTATCACTTTGTTCTCCCTCTCGAGATGGCCCATCTCGCGAATACTACGAATGTCCAAACCAGAATTACTGCAGCTACTCTTGCTCCTATCAATACCCAGCGAATGCCTGAGGTTAACCCAAATTTACCTCTTGGTTACCATGTGTTGAATGCTTTGTTGAATGCTTCCAATCCAACACCTCCGCAAACCCCATCTGGTTCTCTAGGTGGTCCTCCTTTTCCTGGGTATGATGTTCCTCGTTTTATTCCGACACTCCCACCGTTTCCTTCTGGCAATCCTAATCCTAGTGGCATTATCTCGACTGTTGCAACGAACCCACAAATTCATGTTGGTGGACAGGGTGGTACGGTCCCTTTTCCTTTTCCTGGACACAACACAGTTACTACGCAACCTACGGTTGGCACACAACTTCCGGGTGGAACTATACCTATGATAGGAGGACCAACCTCACCTTTTGGAAAAAACATACCTCCTGAATTGGCCCAGTATTGGAATCAGCTTCTACAAAACTTTCCTCAAAATGTTGGGGGGCAGCAAACTGTCCCTACTATAGGCCAACCGTATCCAGGTATAACCAATCCTATTTGGGGTTCGGGTCAAACTACTCAATATTAGGTCCCTACTCAAACTCAAGGTTACAATCCTTGGGGTTACTACCCTATCCGACCACCACCGAATCAGCCAGGGTCTTCCCTCTACGGACAGTCTGCTTATGGTCCTACTGGTTTGCTGATAGGGCTTCCACCCCAAAGCCATCAGTACCCACAAGTAAACTAACAGTTACCTTTTCTCGCTACCTTGGATTTGCCAGATTTGTCTAGGATTCTTAATGATCCTATTCGTCACTCTCCCCAATGGCCTGCTATTCCTGCTATGCTTCCATCGGATATTCTAAAATTCAATGGCAAGGTGGGAGAGGACCCAAATAATCATGTCATGACTTTTCATTTATGGTGTTCGTCCAACTCGCTGATGGATGACTCCATTCGTCTACGTCTTTTTCAATGAACCCTTACCAGTTCGGCTGCGAAGTGGTATATTGAATTGCCACGAGGTTTCTTTTCTGATTTCAACACCCTAGCTATGGATTTTCTCACACATTACTAGTTACCGATCCGTTACGATACTGGGACTGAGATTTTGACTTCTTTCAAACAAACTAAAGTCACTCATATATTGGATCATATTCATGAGTGGCGAAAGAGACGGTGTCTCATTAAACTTGAACTCCTTGATCAGTTACTGGCAGAATGGATTACGAAATCTTTCGTGAATGAAATTGGTAAAGACATTGCTATGGGTGGTGTTGTTACAGAGGAGAAGGTTATAAGTCGTTCTCAGTATCTTGATCTCGTTTATTCACAAACGAGAACACTTTACGATTTACTACCTGAACTACCTCGTCCTGGTACTTCCAGCACTTCAACTACTCCAGCTGCCTCGCATGCAGCTAATGGTGTGATTGGTACTGCTCATACCCACTCACATTCTGTTTCAAGTACAACCCCTAAGTCTACATCTTCTAATGTTCAAAATTCTCCGTCTCCTACCCCTTCCACCGGTAAAACTTCTGAGGTGAACGTTGTCCAATCTACACTGACCGGTAAAAATAAATCAAAGAAGGGAAGAGGCAAGAATAAGGAGAGTAAAAATAATAATCAGAATGAGCAAACTAAAACCCCTCGTGTTGAAGATCGGGATAAGCGCAAACCACGCTACCCTTGCCTTATCTGTGGTGACGATCACTACACGAAGGATTGTCCTCGACGTGCCGAGGTTACTAAGTTCCTTCAAGGAACGCCGAAATCCTCTATGTCGGTAGTCTTGTCCCAACCCTTCCCATCTTAGAAACATGCCTCGTTGGTCATCCATGACCAACCCTCTACTTCTACGACATCATATGTTTTGATGTGTACTGGTGATTCCAAGAAAGACAACGTTGCACTTACCACTAGAGCTAAAGACTATACTCCATCCAAGGAGAAGGTTGATGATTCACCTCCTGATTTGGTACAACCCTCTCCACCGAATCCACATACGAACGGTCCTCTTCATCTCGAACGATCGAGTCTTGATATAGTTCAGTGACCACCCCCGAAAGGTGTCGTTAAGAAATCGGTCTTCAATCCTCATGCTCGTGTGGCCCAGAACTATAGTATTGTCGAAGATCTGGCCCAAGCACCTTCAGCGATGTCTGCCCTTGAAGTCCTTCAGTCTTGTCCTGCACAACGAAGGGCTCTGTTGAAAGATATAGGTGGAATTGATCCAACATATACGAATTTGATAGTCTTTGACTTGGAAGACCATATTCCAAGGTTACCCCCACAGCTTTCATTTCAAATACAAGTTGTTGTTGCTGACAAGAACATTTGTCGAACTGTTATTGATGAGGGGGCCTCTACGTGTGTAATGTCTTTTACTTGTTGGAAAGCTATTGGCTCTCCTCCTTTAACCGAATCACAAAATACTTTGAAAGCCTTCAATGGCTCTGGTTTTAAGCCTTACGGTGTTCTTCCATCGTTGCAAGTCACTCTCGAAGGTAAGATAGTCCAAGTTGAAATGGAAGTTTTCGATGCTCCCCTAGATTATAATCTTCTTCTTGGTCGTAGCTGGATAGATTCTATGTGCGTTGTTGTGTCAAAACTTTTCTGTGTCATACGATTTCCTCACCAGGGAAAAGTTGTTACGGTTGATCAACTTGCCTTCTTTAATTCCGATACTCGCACTGGCAATGTGTCGTTTATAGCTAAAACCCCACTGGGTTACGAGAATGTTGGTGTCGGTCTTTTAAAAGACTCTTCGTTAATGGGTACTTTCCCCATACTGCCACCACCCGATATTCCACGCCCGTCAGTTGCTTCTATTAATATGATATTCGTTGTACCTCATGAGCTTCCTATGTCTTTTGACCCTTGGATATTCCTTGATCCAGGAGATCATACTCGTTTCAGCGATGTCATGTCGTTAAGTCCGGTTGAGTCTACTTATCAAGCCATTCACTCGGAAACCCTTTCTACACCTTCTCTTGATGAGTTGTCTCCCGATCCTTTTTGTGTCATCTTTCCCACTGACGATATGATCATGTCCGTCATGGAAGACACCCCTTGGGACGATGGGCATCATCGTTCCATACTGTTTATGGAACAACACACTCTCGAGAACTACCAACGGATTTCGACTCCATCGACCATTGTTGTCATATCGACCATTCCCGGATGTACACGTGATGTGTTTGCGGAAGGGAACCTCAGTAATATTTCTCCCACAATACCCATTGATATATCAGTTAAACCTGGGATAGTTGAAAATGTTCACATTGGAGCTTCGTGTTCTCCAGAGGAAATCATCACCTATACGTCTTTGTTTAAATAATTCTGTGACATCTTTTCCTAGAGTTACGAAGAGATGCCAGGTATCAACCCTGCCATTGTGGTGCATGAGATTAAGACATACCCTGGAGCTAAACCAGTCCGGTAGTGCCTCCGTCCGGTCCATCCACGTAAAGCGGCAGCTATCAAACTTGAAGTTGAAAAACTTCTCAAAGCCGGTTTTATATATCCCGTGGCTTTAACAGAATGGGTTTCCAACCCTGTCTCGATTGATAAGAAAGGTGGTAGTATACGTGTTTGTGTTGATTATTGGGATATTAACAAAGCCTGCCCGAAAGACAACTTTCCAACCCCTTTCGTCAACCAGATTGTCAATGACTGTGCCAGCAGTGAAATATTTTCTCTCATGGATGGATTTTCCGGCTATAATCAAATTAACATCGCTCCTGAGGACCAACATAAAACTTCTTTTATTTTTCCTTGGGGTACTTTTGCCTATAGAAAAATTCCCTTCAGTCTCAAGATCGCGGGCGCGACATTTCAACGTGCTATGTCTTATGTGTTTCACGATATAAAGCATATCGTTCAACCTTATTTGGATGATTTTCCAGAGCATTCTTTACGCCGAGTCGATCACCCCACTCATCTCCGAGCAATTTTCGTTCATTGTCGGTTCTATCGCATTCGTCTAAACCCTCATAAATGCGTCTTTTGCGTAGAGTCCGACCGTCTTCTTGGTTTCATTATTTCACATCAAGGGATCTGGGTAGATCCTATTAAGGTTGAGGCGATTCTTAATCTCCCTCCTCCTTCTTCACTGTGCCAGTTACAAAGTTTGCAGGGGAAAGCAAACTTTCTTCATCGTTTCATCCCTAATTACATCGAGATTACTCGTGGTTTTACACATCTTCTAAAGAAAGGTTCAGAGTTTGTCTAGGATAAAGTTGCCAACAACGCTTTTGAAGCTTTGAAATTGTCCCTCACCAAAGCTCCACTTCTTTTTCCTCCTGATTATAGTCGGGATTACTTTCTTTATCTAGCTGCTTCCGAGTATACTATCGGCATGGTTCTTGTTCAAGAGGATGATGCACACGATGAACATTTTATTTATTACTTGAGTCAAATTCTCACTTCAACCGAAATCAAGTACCAACATGTTGAAAAACTGGCTTTGGCTACTGTTCAAGCGGTTCAACGTTTTCGTCGTTATATTCTCTCCAGGAAAACTACAGTGATTTCACATTGCAACCCCATGCAACATATTTTGACACGTCAATTGCTGGGGGGAAAGTACTCCAAATGGATTGTCATACTCCAGGAGTTCGACTTGGAATTCGATCGCGCCATGTCTAAGAAATCCTTAGTTTTCGTTGAGTTAATATGTGATTTTCCCCACTCTTCCACAGAAAATGTAGCAATAGATTCATTACCTGATGAATCTCTTTTCCTTATAAGCACTGACGATATTTGGTATGGATATATCATTATATATCTCCAGACTCAGAATTTCTGGCATGCTTTGTCTAGTAATGAACGACGTCACATCTGTTATCAAGCACGTCAATATATTATCCTCGGGGATACTCTTTACCGTCGAGGAATTGACTCAATTTTTAGATGTTGTTTAACTTTCGACGAAGTCGAGAAAGATTTAAATGACTGCCATTCCAGAGCATGTGGTGGTCATATGTTTGGGTATGCTATTGCCCAGAAGATTTTATGTGCAGGATATTTTTGGCCTTCCTTATTCAACAACTGCATTACTGCCGTTCAAAAATCCCATGCCTGCTAGACCTACAATCAAAAGATTCGGTCGCATCCTGCTCCTCTTCATCCTGTAGTCTCAGTTGGTCCTTTTGCAAAATGGGGCATTGATTTCATGACATGTCACCCTCACTTGGCCGTGGGCATGGTTACATCATTGTAGCTGTGGATTATTTTACAAAATGGGCCGAGGCAATGCCAACATTCGATAATACTGGAAAGACTGTAGCGTTATTTCTTTTCAACCATGTCATAGCTCGTTTTGGTGTTCCTCAGGCTATCATTACCGATCACGGTAGTCATTTTAGGAATTTTATGATGTCTGAACTTACAGAGAAGTTGGGTCTTCGTCATGATAGCTCAACACCCTATTATCCGCAAGCTAATGGCCAAGTTGAAGCAATCAATAAGGTTCTTATAACTATGATTCGACGGATGATAGGAATTCATAAAAACAGTTGGCACACGATGTTGTTTTCGGCATTGTGGGCTTATCAGACATCTATTAAATACGCTACGGGGTTTACGCCCTTTCGATTAGTTTATGGCATGGAAGCCATTCTTCCAATAGAATGTGAGATACCTTCGCTGAAGCTAGTTGTAGAACTCTTACCCAATACTTCTACTGAAGAGGAACGTCTGTTGTATCTGATGCGATTAGACGAGACCCGATGTGATGTCACTCTAGTAATAGAAGCCCAAAAGAAACGCGTCAAGGCACAGTATGACAGGCATGTCAAGCCTCATGTTTTCTCTAAAGGTGATCTTGTTCTTCTGTATGAAAAAGATAAAGATGTCTTAGGGGCTGGGAAGTTTGAACCAATGTGGCGTGGTCCTTATAGTGTTCGCAGAGTGTTGGAAAAATGAGCGTATGAGCTGGTTGATTATGATGGTATACCTTTGAGTGAACCCAGGAATGGGTTGTACTTGAAGAAGTACTATGCATAAGTTATTTGTGAAAAAGTACTTGTATTTTTATGTATCATACTTTGTGTGTGTTACTTTAGTTTGCTTTTGACGTTATCTGGTCTCTACCCTTACGTGACATTGTGTTTGATTGCCAGATGTCGGAGTTTTTGCTACCTTATATTGGCTTCGTTGATGGTGCTAGCCATAGTACTCGGAACCTAGCTTCCATTGCATGGGCCATATATGCCCCAACAAATGAACTTATATCTTTACGAGGTGTATGTCTTGGCCGAGCAACCAACAACATCACAGACTATAGCGTTGTTATTGAATTATTGGTTGATGTTATCTCTCTCGGAATTCGTCATTTGGTTGTGCGACTTGACTCACATCTTGTAGTACCACATTTAAGTAATGTATACTCTATTCGAAGTCCTACTTTATTACGAGTGTATTTGCGAATTCGCCTCTTGGAACGATATTTTGATCACATTGAATATCAGCATATTCCTAGACGTCTTAATACATTAACAGATGCATTAGCTAATTATGTATTGGACAGACATTTGAACCATTTATAAATCAAACACATTAAAAGGCACACAATGTAAAGTAACCGGTAGAAACCATCTGTATATATAACACTCAAAAGAGTTTGTTTTTTTTACCAAAAAGTTTGTCCGAAGACCAAAATATCAAAAATTGAAGCTTATAGCTTCTACAATGTGACGTCATGGATGACATTCACAGTAACACACAACTTCTCTAGCAACTCTACGGAGCATCCGACCCATAGCTACTGATAACCCTACAGTATGACGTTGATTGTGTCATGGAATCTCTTCCAGAGTCATATCTGGAATAACGGTTGTCAGGCCCTCTAAATTCTGCTCCACCACCAGATAATCTTCGACATACTGTGGTACTGTTGCTGCTGCCTCTCCTCGTCGCTGGATAGGAGAAGAGCCAGAAGGTCTATATGCTCCAACATCTATGTTATCGACAAACGTTTTGTGTTAGTCTTTGGATAAATATATAAAACGAAAATATTTACTATAATACAAAAAATTCAAAAACATTTAAAAAAAAAAAAAAAAAAATTGTGTACTTCTTACCGAGGTCTCCCCACTGAGAGTCCTCAGGTAGTGCTAGATCCGGATCTCCTTGGAAATCCAACCCGGCATACGCGTAGTCATCGACCATCAGCATCTATTTTTGCAACCAGTCAAAGAAAATATCGTCATATTTGACGATTGGTCCTGCCACGTGCCGAGCCATGAGCCGACACCATCGTAACATCCTCGGATCCCTAGGACCCGGAAAGTCCCACTCAGCCTGTAGTCTAAATATAGGGACCCTCTCTAGGAATAAGGACACTAACAAAGATCCATAACCAAATTGTTTTAGTTCTCCCCGCCTACACTTAGTTAGTTGTTTTTTTATACTACGCAATACTGCATCAGCCTAGTTAAATACTCGGGGCTCAGTACACTCGATGGAGTACTGGAAATAGCTCTGCAATGCCATATGGGGAGCGTCACTTCCAGCCATCTGAGCAATCGTGAAGAGAATAGTGTGGAGAGTCAAGTCAGTTACTCCCCAAATTTCCACTTTCCCTTTCTTTCTTTCGGCCTCGGGTACACAATATTGGTTGCAGTATTCACTCATTTTCAAACCGCCACCTCTGCTGCCGGTCAGACTGGCATAGGACCCACATCTGGATAATTCGGTCAAGCTATATATTTACTCAATGTCAATAGCTAATGTGTGAGCTTCTACAATGAAAACTTGCTGGTCTGGATCCCACATTCGGACTAGATACTCCAATAATCAGACTTGGGCTCTCATGCCCAGGATACAGAAGTATTTTAAGAGACCACAATCTCTTAATGCAGCTATGGTGGGAGGGTGATTCTCGGTATTTGTGTTATCCTCCTCATGTTCTCGTTCTCACCACTCAAGCACCATGTTTGTGGCTATTTACCTACATAAGAAACATACAAAGATGATTAATTATCTTATTCATGAAATGAATCTTTTCTATTGGATAAACTTTTCAAAAAAAATTGAGTTCTGCGTTGCTCGCAGATGCCATATTATGCACAGTGCAAACTTCTCGCACGCGGCTTAAGGCCCACCTACGAGAACGAGTCATTCTCACAGGCCCCGTATGGGCCACCTGTGAGAATGCCTCCATGCATGTATGGTTTAAAAAATAACTTAAAACAAAACTTTTAACCAATGAAATAAAAATATTAAACCATGAAAGGATCAGGAATGAAGAACTTACCAAGATGCTACTGACAGCTCGTCAAATGATCACTCGTAGCTCCCAGAAATCGACATCGAATTCAGAGGGTAAAATGAGGGTTTTTGGAACTCAATGGTGAAAATATGAAATGATATGGTAAAAATGGTTATTTGTTCATTTAAATTACTTTTTACTATGTCAATTTTGGGTTTTTTATGTTTATCTATCATCTAAACCGAATGAATAATGTGAAAATGAGTGTAATGACTTGCAGGTATGAAACATTGATGATTATGAAAAGGATATGGACATATTTTTCTCCGTTATGGTGTGATTCTGCTTGTTTTTTATGGTTTTTACATAAAACCTCGAGTGTCTTTTTGTCCGTTCTTGCGCTCGTGAAAAACATAAGGACGTGATTGAGCATAGTTTTATCGCTTTTTCGGGCTCACCGTGGTTATACAAAAAATGAACCCCCCTGGAGTTTTCTTTAAGATCTTTTCAAGACTCTCTAAACATGAAAAGATTGTCGAGCGACCTTGCTATTTTCACGCTTGATAAAGTATTTGAAGTATGTGTCTTTCGAGTGATAGTTTAACCCTTTTTTGGTCTCGTTGGACTACTGTACGAAAAAGGAACTGAGAGAGTTCTCTTTTAAGTGTTTTTCCAAACTCTATAATCTTGAAAAACCTTCGAGTTTACTATCTCTGGACTCGTTAAACAAACATTGACAGACCCATGATGGGACCGAACCACTCCTTCCTAGGGTTCGTTAAAAATACTCCGAGGGACTCGTCCAAAGGATGAGATTATATCAACAAGCATATGTGATCCTCTTCAAGCTTGCGTAAAAATAAAGACGTACTTGCCATAAATGGCGGGGGGAAATTTGGGAAAGGGATATGTTTCATCTTTGTATTGATTGGCAGTAAGTGTCGCTCTTGAACATGACACCCCCTATTCATCATTTGAAGCCGGTTTGGGAAATCCATTTGTCTCTCTTTTGATTAATTACAAGGTCATTTCATGTGCCGTCTTTGAGCCAATGCTTCCAAATCATTGGTCGTGTCGTTCATATGTTCAAGAGAAGTCCATCTGAAACCTATATTGAGTCATCCATCTACAGTTATCCATTCTCTCTGTGTCGGCCTTCTCTGTGTCCAAAGTCCAATTTCTACATGCTCTGTTTGTTACTCATTTCATGTCATTTATGGGGGATACATCAAGGCCCTCCTGTGACGAGTTTTGTTCTGTCGACTTCAGCACATTATACGGAATCAAGACTTAGAAATTATTTAGTACCTTGGAGCTTGCATGCCTCAATGGCAAGTTTCCTCGCTTTCGACAGTGGGTTTACATCATTGACCCCTCATCGAAAGATTTTGTTGGATGTTCGACATCAACTCACTTATTCACAGTCGATGGATTGTACTATGGTACCTTGGGAGTCATTGACATCAATCGTGATTTCCCTCGCACTTGTTAACGGTTACATCAATGACCGGTAATCAAGTGGTTTCTACCATGTTCGACTTCAACACATGTAATCACATGGTTAGATTCATACTTTGGGCGATGAGATTGAAGACCCTGGATATTCTCTTTGTGACCCAGGTTGCGATGGAGTATGTATAATTTGCGACACATAGATCCACTGTGTATGTTTCGTGGCTATGTCGTCTTGATTTAAAATTTATCGCATAGATCCACAGTGTATTCAGGTGGCTATGCTATATTGTAACGGCATGGATCCACAGTGTATGATTGGTGGCCATGACCTTTGTTTATGATGTCATTAGTCTATGATATGAGTATGGGAATGCCTACCTCAGAATTGGTATATATAATATTCTACAGATGCTTGGATGTTTGCAGGTTTCCGATTAGATGTGCTCTTGGTTCTTGACACACACATGCATCTTACAAAGTCTATTGACTGTCACTGGTTCCAATCTCAGACTTTGGGGGGCATTCTGTTATCCATAATTTTGGTCGTCATGATGATGTAATGATGATGGAGAAATCAGACTCTTCACTAGAACACTTTCCTGAGAAAAGTTACTTTTGTCTCTTTCCAGAAATCATATTTTTAAGGGAGGTTCGCAAGCTACCTATATATTTGCCTACGAGAATGCATGATTCTCGCAGGCTGCATTAAGCTGGGGTGTGATAAGTTCACACTGTACCTAACTATCAAGGTGCCAACATCTTCTAAAGGAAGGAAAAAGATAAATTCTCGAACCTTCTAGAAGGGAATCTTCTAGAATGATGAGTTGGCATTCGAATGGTTATCTAAGTACTGGTTTTCCTGATATATTGGGATCATTCCTATCCAAGTAAATAATCTATTCTCTCATATATATTGAGGGGAATGCTCATGGAAAAGGTTAGAAGCAAACTAGCAAGAGAATTATTGGAGAATTAGTGGAATATTGTATGAAGGACTGATGCTACAGCAGCAAGAGACACCAGCAAGGTTATCAAAAGTGGTTGATCTTCTTCATGCATGAGAAAGTGTGTGTGTGAGAGCTAGGAGCCATCGAAAGGAGGCTTGCAACATCAAGGCTCAGGTTGTAAGTTTTGCTTTCTATCAATATAATACAGTAATGTGTCCCTTTCCCATAAAGTTGATTGCACTTTATTACATAACTCCTTGATCATATGTATAGATTAACTGTTGAATATATTGAGTTGTTTTCACTTCGATTGGTTTGAGATGTCTTGGTCTGGACTGTGCAAGAGAATTGGAGAAAAATTGGTACAACAAAGACCCAAGGAAGCGATCATATGGTATGTTCATGATTCTTGCCTCCTAGTTCATTCAATAGTTAAAATCTAGGGAAAGAGTATCAATATGTCCTATTTTGTTCTAAATCTAGGTGGATCTAGGGAGATTGGTTTGTGTCTGTACTTATGGATTAATCCTGAAACATGTACGGTGCCAGAGTACAAGGATCATTTCATGGAGCTACTTCGGTATGCTCCACACCTGAATACCGAGAAACTTAAGGTCAACAAGTTTGTTTTTGGCCTTAACATCAACATTTGTGCAAGGGTGAGGATTTTGATGCCTCAAACCTTGCATGATTTTTTCCAGAAGGCCCTCATAGCAGAGGAGGAGCTTATTAGTGGGGGTCAGAGTAGGACTCCAACGAGACTAGTGGGACAAGTGTCATCTAGTGTGCTACAACATCAGACACCGGCTAGACATTCACCAGGATTTTGAGGCATTCATAGAGGATCCACATACACTACACCACGATGACCGAAACCTCAGTAGCAAACTCCTTAAAGAGGACCACAACACCAGTAGTAGTGTTGACCATAGTAATAGCAGTTTAGGCTTGTTAAGAAGAACAAACCAGGGTTCCAGGCTGGTGGGACGTCAACTTCTATTTCGGGTACCAGGAGTACTGGACCAAAGAAAGGGTGTTGGACATGTGGAGAGCCACATTACTAGCATGACTGCCCAGTTGAGAGGGCCAGAGAATATGGAACAGTCGAACCCACTACCGTGGGATATTTGGGCAAGCCCATCGGATTCATGTAGTGGTGAATAACTGCCAGGTAGAGCACCAGTCAACTGTGCTCAAGACGTCAGGTACCGTCGCTGACCAAACCCTTAGTATTTTAATAGATACAGGTGCTACAGAGATTTTTATTTCTTGTGCAGTGCTAAAAAGAATTAAGGTAAAGGCAGTCAAACAAGAAGATTTTAGCTTTGTAGAAATGGCTTCGAGAGCCAAACAAAAGGTTAGAGGGAAGGTTACGGGTTGTAGCCTTAACCTGGGAGATTTTTCCACCAGGGTCAACCTGTAAGTGATGATATTAGGGTCTTATGATGTTGTGATTGGTATGGACTGGTTGGAATCGCATGAGGTGATACTCAACTGTAATACGAAATGGTTGAGCTTGGTCGAATACCCTTATTCATTGTCAACAACTCTAATACTCAAGGAGACACTTGAGAGGCATTTCGAAGGCACCGTCAGCATTTGTGCAAAGGTACACAGGTTTGTGTTCGGCCTTAACGTTAGCATTCATGCAAAGGTGAGGATTTTGATGCCTCAAACCTTGCATGATGTTTTCCAAAAGGCCCTCATAGCAGGGGAGGAGCTTATCGGTGGGGGTCAGAGTAGGACTCCAGCGAGACCAGTGGGATAAGTATCATATGGTGTGCTACAGCATCAGAAACCGACTATAATACTCAAGGAGGCATTTTGGAGGCTCAAGGAGTTGTTGATGATAGCACCAATACTAAAGGTCCCTAACATGGACGATGATATATTGGTATGCATTGACGCATCTAACGAAGGCTTAGGCAGACTCTTGATGAAAGACGGTCGAGTGATCGCTTACATATCGAGAAAGTTGAGAAGGCATGAGGAGAACTATGTGAAGCATGATTTGGAGATGTTAGCCATTATTTATGACTTGAGAGTATGGGGACACTACCTTATTGGATGGAAATTTGAACTAAAAATGGACCAATGTGGTTCACAACACATCTTTATGCAAAGCGACTTGAACGGGCAACAACGGTGTTGGTTGAAATTGCTGAGAGAGTACGATTTCAATATTTCTTACATAAAAGGAACAATGAACAGAGTGGTTGATGCATTGAGTCAAAGAACACACATATTTTTAGTGATGCCTCTTCAAATGAATCTACGTGAAAAGATTGTAACTTTACAACATGACGATGACTGGTACAAAGAGGTCAAGGATTTTATCGGAAAAAACACAATGATGGTACCAAAATTTGAGGGATTTACTATGGACAACGATGGATTATTGAGATTTAAAAGTTGAATTTACGTAATTCCCAACAACGAGTTAAGGAGTTTGATCCTAAATGAGGCTCATAGAGCAGTGTACATGGCTCACCCAAGAGTCACGAAGATGAGGGAAAACCTTAAACCCTTATTCTTATGGAAAGGAATGAAGGTGGACATAGTCAACTACATGGAAATATGTTTAGAATGTCAGTAGGTGAAGGCTCAAGACAAACATCCAACAGGTTTACTATAGCCACATGCTATTCCAAAATTGAAATGGGAGGTCATTTCTATGGATTTCATTGTTGGATTTCCACTAACAGCAAGGAGACACGACTCAATTTTTGTAGTAGTCGAAACTCTAACGAAGAGTGCACATTTCATTCTTGTGTGTACGACGTATCAGGCACCTGAAATAGCTAGAGTTTTCATGAGTTAGATTATTATGCTTCATGGTGTGCCTAAGAGGATTATATCCGATCAAGGATCAGTGTTTACAAGACAATTTTGGACTAGTTTCCAAGAGGCCTTAGGAATCCAAATTAACTTTAGTACCACGTATCAACCAAAGACAAATGGGAAGACTGAAAGAACAAACCAAATATTGGAGGATATGTTTTGTATGTACGTGATGGACCAACAAAAGTGTTGGGAAGAGTTTTTACCACTCCTAGAATTTGCATATGACAACAGTTATCAAAGCACCATTAAGATGTCACCTTTCGAGTTTCTTTACAGGCGACCATGTCAAGCGCCTTTGAGTTGGGATCAGCTTGAGAATAGGGTCCTGGTGGGACCTGAAGAAATACAAGATATAGAAGACCAAATGAAAAATATAAGAAAAAGGATAAAGGAAGCGCAGGATCGGAAAAAGACTTATGCCAATGCGCATCGTGTCGACCATAGTTATGAAGTTGGCTATCGAGTCTTCTTGCGAGTAAAACCACATAAGAGTTTGAACAAGTTTGGAAAGGGTGCTAAACTCTTTGCTAGGTTCGTGGGACCTTTTGAGGTTGTGGAAAGGAAGGGGCCCATGTCCTATTGACTAGCCTTGCCTGATTCTTTGAGGAATATGCACGATGTTTTCACATATCTATTTTGTGACATTATGTTAGTGATCCTACACATGTTATTTACATGAGTTCCTTCCAGGTATCAGATGCGGGTGCGCTCACAGTGGATCCAATCTGCATCTTGGACCATTTCATTTGATAGCTATGGAATCAAATAGTATATCAGTTGAAGTTCCAGTGGGATAAGTATAGTATGCACTCGACGACCTAGGAGGACACATATGATATGCGTCAGCAGTTTCCATTTTTGTTTGATAGCTAGACATATTGATATTGTTAGATTATTTATTTCGACACTTATATACTGTGAAACTTCAAGACAAAGTTTAAAACAAGAGGGGGTGTATGTAACATCCCTCTCTTGCACGCACTGAGCAGACTTATTCTTTGAGGACACTTGCATGCAAGTGATCTGGTTCTTTATACGATTGGCTCTTTTGATTATGATTATGAGATATTGTGGATCTGATGATATGTTATTTTTGTTATATTTACATCGAGAGGTGTTATTGACTGGGTTACCATGAGTGTGTAGGACTTTGGAAGTTAGAGGATGTCGATGGAATCGATGGATCTCCTTGGACTCTAGATTGAGTCAGGGAGTGAACTGTTATGGTTTGACTATCTTTGATATTATAGATGTGACATATGACTAGATATTATGATGTTGATTGTTATAGTTGACATGTTTCATTGATGGATGCAAGTTGATGATATATTTCCAACTAGAGTCACATTTGGAGTAAAGGGGTCATGCATGACAACCAGATACATTGAGGGAGAGGTGTGGTAGCATCCCTATTACATCCTACTAGCACTCCCACTGTGGCTCGAACTATAGGTTAACTATTACCTAGTTTGAGAAACCTGCATTGTCGTGAGGGAAGATTGGGACAGTAGCTCACGATGATTCTAAGGGGTGTGCAATAAGGTAGGGTTCTTATTCCTTAGAGGCCCTTAGTCTCCCAGAAGATCACCTAGCGAAGTATTGACTCCAGGGGTTTGACATCTACCAAATTCAGTCAAGAGGTGAGTGACACCCTTAGAGAACGTAGTGCATCTTGAAGGGAACGTCACGCAAATAAACATGAATGCAAGCGAGTGGCACCCTTGGAGCACGTAGTGCGTCTTGAAGGACACATCACGGTTTTAACTCGGGTAAGTTAATAAACCTAGTACCTAGAAAACTATGCCTCCCTAGGACCTGGTCGGCCTTAAAATAAGATGATGGTATGAGTAAAGTTAATAACTAATTGTAATATACCAGATATAAAAAGTATGCATAACAGAAATAAAATGCTAGAAATGGCAGAATAATAGAAATATAACCAGAACAATCACCACAATAACACTAAAATGATATAAGAATAATAACAGAAATAACACTTTGATTATGAGAGCAATGTTCACTAGCCTCTTCGAGGGGGCAACCTCCAGTCGAGTAGAACTCTATTACAATAATATCCAAGCTAGGGTTCTCACACCCTCGACTCCTATTTATACTAAATATGTCTATAAAAAGAAGCATCTAGAGGAAGATCCTTCTATAAGTAGAAGCTTGTATTAGGTCTTCTTACATTCGACTTATTCTATTTTATTGCAAGGCCTTATTAATATTGACCTTTATTACATCCGAATATATTTTTTTAACTATGTGCGGGTTAGGACCCTAACATGTCCTCCCCCTTAAAAACAACCTTGTCCTCAAGGCTTGAGATGTGTAAATTGCTACAGAATGGTAGCTGGTTCCCAAGTGGCATCTGTTGGAGTTGTATCTTTCCATTGGAATAACACTTCCTTGATGGTTCTTTGATGCAGGTGCTGCTCACGCTGGTCCAAAAATGTTTGTGGTTGTAGCCAAATGGATCCTTATTCATCTAACTCGGGAAGGTTGGTTTGAATTTGGCACTTAGTTCCAAGCACCTTCTTTAAGCATGAAACATGAAAAACGGGATGTAGCTTAGAATGATTGGGTAAAGCTAACTGATAGGCCACCCATCCCACACACTTGATAACTGTATAAGGACCATAAAATTTGGGTGCTAGCTTCTGACAATGCTTGGACTTGAGGGAATTTTTCTTGTAAGGTTGCAGTCAAAGAAACACCTGATCCCCTTATGCAAATTTACGTTCAGAGCGACCTTGATCTTCTTGTTGCTTCATGCGATTTTGTGCCATGACCAAATTATCTTTAAGGGTATGAAGAATAGCCTCTTGAACTGTATGCATTTGTTTAACCACCTGGACCTTTGAGACACCAGGTAAGTATGAGAGAACTGAAGGTGGATTTTGTCCATATACCGCTTCAAAAGGAGTCATGTGTGTAGTTGTATGGTATGAAGTGGTGTACCACCATTTAGCTAGGGGTAACCATTGAGCCCACTGATTTTTCTTTTTTGAGGAAAAACACCTTAAATATGTTTCCAAACACTTGTTGACAACTTTTGTTTGACCATCAATCTAGGGATGATAAGTTGTGCTGAGATGCAATTGGGTGCCTTGTATCTTGAACACTTCTTGCCAAAAATTGGTGGTGAAAGTTGGGTCGCGATCAGAAACAATAGAATGTGGCATGCCATGAAGCTTGAAGACTTGATCCATGAAAAGTTGAGCCACCGTGGATGATGTAAATGGGTGTTGAAGAGCAAATAAATGAACATACTTGGAAAGGCGATCAACAACCACCATGATGACTGATTTATTTCCCGATTTGGGTAAGCCTATAATAAAATCCATAGAGATATTCCTCCAAATAGCAGGTGGAATCGGAAGTGGTTGTAGTGTGCCCAAAGATTTGACTGTTCCACCCTTGTTGCGTTGACACACATCACATTCAGCAACAAAATTACGAATGTATTGTTTCATACCATCCCCAAAAAAAGAACGTTTGACCCTGTCATAGGTTTTGGTAAACCTGGAGTGCCCGACTATGGGTGTAGCATGAAGCTCAGAAAGTACCATGGATTTAAGTTTTGATTGTTTACTTAAATACAAATGGCCTTTGTATCAAATCTCATCATGGATCCAGGAGTACCCTGGGGAAGCTGGAGCATTGGACTACAATTGTTGGATCAGATGTGAACTTTTGGGATCGTGTAGCCATTCCTGGCGAACAACTTGGAGCCAATCTGGTATAATGAAGGAAAGAAAAAAAACGGATCCGTCATCTTCATATTTTTGGGAAAGTGCATCTGCAACCACATTGTCTTTTCATTTCTTGTAAATGATCTCATAATCATATCCAAAGAGCTTAGTCACCCATTTTTGTTGCTCCGGGGAGGAAATGCGTTGTTCCAGAAAATACTTGAGGCTTTGATGGTCTGCCTTAATTTAGAAGTGTTTCCCCAATAGATAAGGATGCCATAGATAAACGACATGAAGAATAGCCAACATTTCATTTTCATAGATTGATTTTCCCATATTTCTTTCAGATAGTTGCTTGTTGGTAAAGGCCAAAGGCTGACCCTCTTGCATAAGGACAACACCAATTCCTTTCCCTGAAGCATCACATTCCAAGACAAAGGTCTTAGTGAAATTAGGAAGGGCCAGGACTGGAGTGGTGCACATGGCCATCTTCAAGGTTTGAAAATCTTGAGCAGTTGTTGGAGTCCAAGTGAAAGAGTTATTTTTTAGGAGTGTAGTGAGAGGTGTTGCAATCTTTCCATAATTCTTCACAAACTTGCGATAATAACTTGTTAAGCCCATAAATCCACGTAAGATTTTGAGAGTCTTTGGGTGAGGCCAGTCTTGCATATCTTCAATATTTTTAGAATACACCCTGACACCATCCTTGTTGTTAGAATTAGGGTAAATTTGCGAAACAATAGTATCTTTTTATTTCAGTGTTCAAAAACAACTAGATCTATAAATCCATAGAGATAGAACACTTAGAATTTGGATCTAGGATAGACAGCAATAAACTTATAAAGGAAACTCTGATCTAATGAGAATAGAAACTCAGATCTAAAAATATAGTACTTTGATCTAATGAAACAGTGAACAGATCTGAATAGTACAGTAGATCTATAAGGCTATACACAGATTTCAGATCTAACAACTTAGTCTGATCATTACTCAATAGAATAGCTTGAAAATTCAAAGCATATCTTCAGATCTACTCAATGCTAACTAGGTTAAACAATTTTGTAGTAAAATCAATTCCAAATCTGAGAGAGATGAGAAAGTTGCATACCTGGTACAACAACCTTACCTTTGAAGAAGAGCAATAACCATAGGAGATGCAAAACCCTTTTATATGCTCAGACAAAGGTTCAGTTCTTACATCTATAAAGGATCTCAATGCCAATGAATGAAAGAATTTTCTTGCCACCAAGCAAAAGGGCCACAGGAAAGAAACACAATCCAAACAGAGGTTAATTGCCCAAACCCTCACTCAGAATATACCACAGTAAAACCCTTACCTCAAGAAACTTTAGGAGAGGTTAGAAAAGAACTGAAAGTAGAGCTGTGGGTAAACCCTTATTTCAATAGAAGAGAAAAGTTGAAACCTATAGGTATGCTTCAGCAAATGGCACCCCACAAGTTTACCCTAGTAAGAGGGCCACAGACTAGAAGGTTCTCTCCACACAGCAGACAGAAGCAGGTTGCACACAGCAGAACAAGGAGGATGGGGCTGAAAACTTTATGGATTATTCACACAGCAGTGGTATAGAGGAGCCGTAACCTCTAGAGTTAGCTCATAACAACAAAAGAAAGGGTGTCGCACCTAGCACACTGCTCACACATGGATAGGCTACACTCTAGCAGTCCTCAAGGAGACCCGTTGCCACACATAACACCACCCCTGCAACAAAGGATGGGAGCCGCACCTAGCACACACTCCAAACAACAACCAAAAGAGAAGAGGCCAGTGCTGGAAGGTCACCCATAACAAACACAAGATGGCGGCAGCTAGAGATCACCCATAGCAGATACAAGATGGCGGCAGCTAGAGATCACCCACAACAGATACAAGAAGGCCATGGCTAGGGAGAGAGAGATCAGCGCTTGCTCTAGTGGAATAATAGATAAGTGAAAGGTAAAGGGGGGGGTTTAATTTATAGTATTTAGGCTAGGGCAAGGGTTAGAATAAAACAAATAAAATCACATGTTTAAATTTAAATTTAAACATGTGATAATAAACATTTTAAATTTAACTTTAATTTTAACCCTTGAATAAGACAACA
>ML790009.1:286791-317167 GCA_009831015.1 Picea engelmannii | reverse complement strand
AGGTTTTTCTATAGATGAGGATATCATCAAAGAAAACTAAGACAAAATGATGGAGAAAAGGATGAAAGACATGATTCATGAGGCTTTGGAAGGTGGAGGGGGCATTACACAAGCCAAAGGGCATGACCAAAAACTCATAGTGGACCTCATGAGTTCTAAAGGTAGTCTTGGGAATGTCTACCTCTTTCATACATATGTGGTGATAATGAGAATTAAGATAAAGTCTAGTAAAGAACTGGGCGCCACTCAATTCATCCAGGAGGTCATTAATGACAGGAATGGGAAATTTGTCTTTAATGGTAAGTTTGTTGAGGGCACGGAAGTCAGGACACATTCACCAAGAACCTTCTTTCTTCAGGACCATGACCACAGGAGAAGAGTAGGGGCTCGTACTAGGGTGGATAATGTCTGCGTTAAGGAATTCTTGGACCATTTTCTCAATTTCATGTTTTTGGGAAAATGGGTGACAATACAGACGGATATTGGGAGGAAGGCTTTCTTTTACAAGGGGAATGGAATGATCATGAACACCACAAGAAGGAGGGAGTCCCTAGGGAGTGGAAAAGACTAGTTGATGTTTAGAAAGGCTGAATTGGAGGTATTACGGCACCGAGGGTGTCTCTATTGCTTTTATGGAATGGCATTGGGAAATAACACCAGAATGACCATTTTTTAGTAGTTTTTCCATGTGATGGGAACTAATGATCTTAGGTGAACTGACAGTGATGCCTTGAAATTTATATTATTGGCCCTCCTACTCGAATTGCATGATTAATTCCTTAAAATCCATGAGAATGGGACCCAAAGTCCTTATCCAGTCTGCACCCAATATGATGTCACAACTACCCATGTCGATAGCAAACATATGATATTTCAGGTGGTAGTCACCAATTTGGAGACACACATTTTCACAAGGCCCTCCAAATTTCATGGAGCCACCATTAACAATCATGACTTGGAAATTATTGGCGGCATGGATGTAGCAATGAGTTTCTTGGGCAATGTGGCAATGAATGAAATTATGTGTGCTTCCACTATAAACCAGAATGATGACCTTCCTATGCTTGATGTAACCAATTAGCTTGAGGGTTTGGGGAGCAGAGAAGCTAGTGAGAGCATTTAGGGAAATGACCAGTTCTACTTTGGGAGGGGTTATGTCACTGGTTTTAGGGGACTCAGGCACAAGGGGAGTTTCAACATCCTCTTCCAAAATATCCTCCAAGATGGCCATAAAAATCTTTTGTTCCTTACACTTGTGGCCTGGGAAATTTTTGTCATCACAATTATAACAAAGGCCTTTGAGTTGGAGTTCATCCATTTCTGGCCTGATCAATTTTTGGATCTTTAGTGGCATGGAGGGAGTAGTGGGATTTACTGGTTTAGTGTGAGGGATAAAGGGGGATTTACTTTTTTGAGAAGATACAACCTGTTGTGATTATTTATCTCTTTTAGTAGCCTCCATGCAACTCTGAGTCTGAGCCATGAGAACATGGGCCCGAATCTCTTCCTTGAGGCCACTAATAAAACACTCTCAGAAAAAGGCATCAGACATGCCCTCTGTCCGAAAATCCAGGCGCTCAAAAGTATCTATAAAGTCTTCCACTATTCCTGCTTGTTTCAACTTTGTCAAATGGCCCAAATGGTTGGTGTCCATGTCAAAGTGTTCATAAATCTCGACCACAAAGTGTGTCCAATAAATATACCATTGATGGGAAGTTTTTCTCCATTGCCAACATTCTTGATCTAGATGGAGAACACCATACCGAAGTTTGGCCAAGTCATATGTAATATCGTATAAAGAGAAATAATGTTCCATTTGGGTTACCCAACCAGTGGGATCTGAGCCATGAAATTTGGTCGCATCCACCCACAGAAGGCGTAGGTCATGTTGAAAGCGATGGTGCTAAAAGTTATGGGAATGAGAGGAATTTTCAACTTCAGTATGTGAAAGTGGGTTGGATAAAGGGCTATCTATAGGGATATGCAGCTTGGTGCAGAGCATCGAAATGACAGATTCAAGCTGGGTAGTCAGGTCTTGTTTGATTTCCTCCATTGAGGACTGCATGGTTGTATTGATGGCAACAACATTGGCACTAAGTTGTTTTACTTCTTTTTGGGTCTCGGTTAGATTAGATTGCAAGGTATTGAAGCAAGCTTCCAGTTCTTGGCTACGGGTATGGGCCATGATGATGGGGGAATCGAAATGGGGCGGGTGGGGTCAAAAAAATTTATGAAAAATGATATGTATGAATGTGATAAGGGCGAAGAGATGAATCCAATAGAATAGGCCTCAAATAATGGTGAAAACATTTTCAGACTTGTTTTTTTTTACACCCATGGAGTTATACTCCAGTCTGAAGAATACTGTAGTGATGAAATTCCCAAATGCTTAACCAGGAAGAAATGTGTAGTGATTTGGCAACCCAAACACACTTGTGCAGCAATAGATCTTGTCTATTTTAATTTGTTTATGTTTCTATCCCCAAGGGTTAGGTATTCAAGGGTTCTGCAGACAAGGGTTTCCCCTTTGCTATAGCTCTCTGATATACGTGCGAGGTACAACAGTAGTAATCGGCCAAATATCTCAAGGCACTAACTAAGGAGGCTAGACCATACCCTTAGCCATAATACCCAACTACCCAGGTACTAGAGAGTATCTTCCCTAGTGTTGTTCTCGGTGGAACTATAGCAGTCAGGTGGTCGATTGGTTTATCTAAAGAAGGCTTCAGGTAATCTAGAAAAATCTGTACACGGGTGCTCTCTGATGCGCTACCACTTGAAGGGGTACCAACAAGGGTCACAAGGGTGGCCAACAGATCTATGCTTAAGTACCACTTGTATTTCTTGCATGTATGAATCCCTCAACTGCTGGTTATGTGCATAACGATAGATCTTTGTGGCTTAAAGACGCTGGAATACATATATACCCTAAAAAAAAAATTAACCCACAATTTATGCTGAGTAAAGTGCTTTGATACCACTTGTAATATACCAGATATAAAAAGTATGCAGAACAGAAATAAAATGCTACAAATGGCAGAATAATAGCAATATAACCAAAACAATCACCACAATAACACTAAAATGATATAAGAATAACAACAGAAATAACACTTTCATTCTGAGAGCAATGTTCAGGAGCCTCTTTGAGGGGGAAACCTCCAGTCGAGCAGAGCTCTATTACAATAATATCCAAGCTAGGGTTCTCATACCCTCAACTCCTATTTATGCTAAATATGTCTATAAAAAGAAGCATCTAGAGAAAGATCCTTCTAGAAGTGGAAGCTTCTATTAGGTTTTCTTACATTCAATTTATTCTATTTTATTGCAAGGCCTTATTAATATTGACCTTTATTACATCCGAATATATTGTTCTACCTATGTGAGGGTTAGGACCCTAACACTAATTGTTGCCTTAAAAAATTGTCGACCAACCTAGTGAAATTAAAACCTAGGTCTAAGTAGAACATCTAAACAAAGAAAAAAAATAGACATGTAACAAGAAGGGGGTAAAGAAAATTCAAACATTATTTATTAAAGTAAAAATTATAATGGAGGATTAAATAATTAAAAGGGTAATGGTTGTTTCTGTCTAAACTTGCTAATTATGAACTTAGTTAAAAATAAAAAGGGGAAACTTAAAGAAAAGAGGAATGTCTAACTTAGTAGGGAATCTATCCTTTGGAACTTTCTAATTGAGAACTCAACTAGGATTTAGGAAAGGAGTAAGTCATTTAAGAAATGTAAGGGAATAAAGGGACACCGAGGAGCATTTTTAGGAACGCTTTTAGGAAGGTGAGGGAAATAGGCATATTTAATTAATTAATAAATTGATTTTCTAGTGCAACTAGGGCATCGGGAGACATGTGTACGGGGAAAGTTTTTCCTAATTAAATAAATGAAAAGGGAATCTAATGAGGGTTTGGGAAACAAATCACTTTAAAAATCTATAAAAATGATGGAGGAGGAGGAGTATGATCACATCTTGTTTACGTAAGGTTACGCTGCCAGAATTTTATCTTGACTGAATTTATCTTGTGGGAGGTGGGGTACCTAGCTCGGTTAACGAGTGGTAGCTAGACCTTGCGAGATGAGATTGGAAGCTAGAATTCTTTGTTATTGTGTGTGTGGCCCCTTTGCGTCTTAGGGGGGAAGAAGAGTTCCCCTAGCGTTGGCTGGGAGGTACCGGTGAGGTCTTAGTGGTTGGCAGGTCGGAGCGGGATGGAGCGTGAGCTGGAGACAGCAGCAGTGAAACCTTTGCCTTTGCTCAAGGTACACATGTCTAAATTTCACAATTTTTATTTAGTTTATTTCATTTTGATTTACATCGATATGGCATAAATTATGGGTCCTCGCTCTGTGTTTTGTTGTTATTGTATGTCTTTATGATTCTCCCAAGAGAGACTTTATCCTTCTGCAGTTTGTGGTCTCTATTGCACACCTAGCGCCCCTTGCTTAATTATCTATAGTTTGATTTCTAGTAACATAGCAACCTTTATTCATTCATTTGTCTTCATGCTTTCTCTTATTCTTGTGGCGCCATGATAGTTGCACGTGTCATATTTCTTCCTGCGTTTGTTTTATAATATTTGTTGTATTGTGATTTGTTGTTGGTTGTGTATAGTTTTAATTTCCTGGAGATCATCTGATCTTCCCATGGCCAGAATGAGCACCAGACCCAACCCTTGGCCTGTGTTTTTATAATTTTTATTTCATTTCAATTTCGGGGCTGTGTAATGTTGTTTAATTTGAAGTATTTCTTGAAATTTTGTGGCCAGTACCTTCGCAACGAATGACTGAATGGGATTTTATTTTTGGGATGGTGTTTTTCATTTATTCAAGATTTATTTATTTTTACTCCAGCTATGCCCAGTTATATTATACAGTCCTTGTCCAATATCCTTTTAAGCGACCACAATATATTCGCTCTACACCTGTGACTTTATTCCCTGTAATTTCACTCTTACCTACCCATATGATTCCTCGTACCTTGGCGACCCAAAGAAAACTTGGAGGTCCCTCTTAGTGATAGGAAAAGATGTCTGCAATCCTGAGTATTTTGCAGTTAAAACTTTTGACTACAATATCTTGCATCCAGTCTACCCGAAAAATTTCAGTTACTGTCAGTCGACGAATTTATAATTATTTAATTTGAAACGCTGAGTTATGGCAAGTGGTCGTGCCCTTGGGTTTTTATTTTTATTTACTGCTCTTAACAACCATCTGTTCCAGTATAGAGATGTTTCTCTGGGAGTGTGGAATGCTATGTGTTAAACTTCCCTTTTGGCAACGAATTATGGAAACCTTTTGATTTATTACTACACAATTTTTTATTCTTCTATATTTTACTATAACTACCCAGAGATTTTACTTATGTATTTTAATTATGTCGAGATTCGGATATCCCTCGATTAACTGCACAATGATTTTGATTATTCCTATTTCTCTATGTGTTTATTAAATATGTGTTTTTGTGAAATCTATTTACTGACAGTTGGCAGAGGTAATCATTTCTAATTCCGAGAATCCTGGGTTTAACCAAGCCCAGATTTTAATATCTTGTTTATGACTACAAGGATATTTTATCTTAAGTGCATAGAGATTTTAATAATCACCCAAGGAATTAATTATTCAATGGTTTAGCTGGCAGAGTTATGTAGTTTAGGAAATCATTAAATCATAATTATAGCGGCTAGAATGTGGCAGAGTACCTGTTATGGTGGTCACCCCTATAGACCCGTGATGTTTTTATAACAGATGTAAGGTTTTAATATGATTAATATTGGGAATAACCATGATTAATAGTTAATTGATTTTATCACAAATGATCGTTCCATCGAATGTGTATGGTATTAATACAATGGAAATTATAGTTTAGTAGACTTTTAAGTTTAGTGATTACCAGTGGTGGCATTTTTCCCAACTGGCATGTATAAAATAAAGGGAATTCTTCACCATGTTGTTCATAAGGCTCCCAACACACACACCTTACACAGGTTGTTTCCTTATTGTACAACATAAGTATTTGGTCAGAATTGGTGATTGAGTCAAGGGTTGGATGCATGCAATTACGTCATTGAAAATGCAAGTTGATTTTACCAAATTTTTCCCTTTTAAAACTAGTAAATTGTTATTCCTTTTTCCAACTAAAGACAATAATTATTTCTAAGTAGTTTATTGTATGGCGATTTACAACTCTAACTAATATAGTTAGTTTCAACTATTTAGTTCCTTTCAAGGAAAACTAAAAATTTATCCTCGCAACATCAATTATAGAATATCTTTCATTTAAAAAAGGATTTACCTTTTTGTATTTTTTTTCTATTCCATATATAGAATTCTTCAAATTGGGATTAGTTTAGTAATTTGTACATGAGCACTCTTTTCAAAAACGATGATTAAATTACTTTATTTAAATTGATGAATTCAATTTGTTTCTCTTTCCTTATGTGTTTTTTGATTTTATGAACTTAATCTACATTTGGTGTTATACTTATTGATTCATAACTCTACTAAATTGGTTTTCACTATTTTGATATAAGGGTAATAGGTCCTCAATGTTTATAATTATTTGGAGGTCTAACTCAAAAATTGCTATAATGAAAAAACATATAGAAGTTAGACTAAGATTTAGCATCTACAAAGTTCTTTATTTTTAACACTTATCCTTTCATTTACAACTTTAAAAAATTCTCTTTCAGTAATAATTTATGTCAGTGCTAGTGGAATTCAGGCACGTTGGATTTTATGGTTGGTTGAGCTTTTTGAATTATTTTTTGCGCGTGGGTCACTGACACCCTTGTCACATTGTGGCAATGTGATACCTTACGATTGGATCATTGTGCACGTTAATAGATAAGCACATATGAAACCTGACTTAGGATCATGTGCCTCCCGAGGTGGATGATGTTGTTGGATTTATGGTTGTACTTTCTTTTGTAACTTTTATTGTGATTGTATCTCGCTCGTCGGGAAGGTTCTAGTAACTGGTCATCAATGTTGTTGTGTTTGGATTGATTGATGTTGTATTTTAGCTTAGTAGGAGGGATCTTGCATTTGTCAAGAGAGATGTAGACACCTCCTTGTTCCTCAGAACAATCACAATCCTTGAGACCTTAAATGGTCAAAATCGATGGGAACCTAGGCTTGAACGTTGCTTATGTGTCTTCGAGCTCCTAACATTGCAGGGTAGGACAAGTGGGTAGTCGTTTTTATTATGTCTAATTGATTTTTGTATGTTTCCTCCAGCTGCATGATGTGCTAGTATATTGGGTCGTTAAGTTGTTTGTTTCCTAACTTGCATGCATTCTGTTCATCGTCGAGTTGCATTGATTGACTATTTCCATTGTTACTTCCTGCTTTAGAAAAAAAAAATTGCACTTGTTATGCCCTGCATGTTGTCGTAACGACGCGGTCGTTACACTGTTGTAAGATGGAATAAATTCAAGCAGCGAACACCATTGAATATTGAGTTCTCTCTAAGAGAAGGAGAACCAGGAGGAGGATATTATCAAAGAATCAACCAAGTGGTTGGTCGACCATGGTAACCCCTCGACCAGAGATACTATATATTTCAGAATGGTTGAAACGTATTGGATGACCAAAGATCTAGTGGCTCAGGATGTTAACAAGATTGACATCAAAATTCTAATATACTCCAACCGATACACATCTTGGAGCGTAAATTTGAAATTTTCTGCAAAACCCAACAAGGCATTAAGTTCAGGATAAATCAGTCAGATAAGTGCCCAACCTAGAAGAGGAAATGACTGGGTTTCGAGTCTCCTCTAGGATCTATCCATATTCCCATTCTATTCAAGGACGAAGAGGAGAAGCCCTAGATGGAGATTTTCCCTCCCTGAAAGGAGGCCTCTAGACAAATGAAGCAAGAAGCAGGGAGCCTCTTTGGACCAGTCAAGTGAGCGATGAAGCAGACACCAGGCACCCAGTAGGCCTCTTCTAGCTTGTTGGGTTATGGTTTTACTTTTTAGGTCATGTCTTTGGTTAGTCGGTTCCCATCCCTAACTCCATGTCATCATGACATAGTTGATGGGTGTTCTATATGCACTAAAAACACACCAAAACCCCTAATTAAACTGTCAACCCGGGGTAAGTAAACTTAGAGTTGTAGAAAAATATATGCCAAAGGTAGAAGGGTTGGTAGTAGTATAGTCTAACTAAGGAAATGGCTATCTAAGGGCTAATCTATTCAAGCAAAGCTATCCAATGAGAAAACTCTACTAAGCAACTTGAAACTATGCAAGCTAAGTACTTTTGGGCCAAGGATCGATGGATAGTTCTAGAAAGACAAGTTAAAACCCTACTTGAAGCAAACTAGTTTATCAAATAAGCAAAATAAACTATTAAGCATAACAATAAACAAATAGCAAAAGCAAATATTAAGCATAACAATAAACAAATAGCAAAATCAAACTACTTTAACTAGCCTACCTAAATTCAATGAGCAACTACCCTATGAAAGCAAGTAAATAAACAAGAAACTATACTATCAAACAAAGAATAGACAAGTAAGAAAGTAACCTACTAAAGAAAGTAAAAAGTTAACTACCCTAAGATATCTTCTACTGCAAGTAAACTAATTAATACTACTCATTGAACAACTAACTAAGCTAAGAGGAAAATGAATTCTATTCTTAATTCAAACTTCAAAACTACTTCTAATTCATAAAAGGAAATCTATTTAATTGAAAGAAAGAAGAACTAACAACTAAATTTTAATCTATGATAAACAAACCGCTCTTTAATCTATCAAAGAAAAAGACTATCTATCCTACAACAACAATAAAACTATTTTTTGATCTATGAAAGCAAGAAACTATCTTTTAACCTATGAAAACTCAAATATAGTGTTGGTGGTTGTGTGAGTGTCTTCGGTGTCTTATAATATCTCGATGGCACTTGACAACAAAAGATAATTCAAGCGGTATAAGCTCAATATTGATCTCAATGGCAAAGTGAAAGGTATGGATTAAACAATCTAATGAGAACTTAGCCATTATGGGAACAATCATCAATTAACCTACATATCCATGTGACTATTAACCATCAACGATATAACGATATTTTAATTGTACATCTATGCTATGTAAGCAAAATCCATAAGTAAATTCAACCATTAACTAAGAATTGGAATTGCAATCTAGTTCTAGGAAAGAAAGTGCATAAAAGGATACTATGCCATATATATCTTAACAAGTCAAAATGCAATAAGAAAAATGCTTGAAAATAGAAATTAAAGCATGACATATAAAAAGTAAACTAACGAATACATTAACTAAAAAATAGTTAGCAAGATCTATATAAAAATGGAATAAGCAATCTATAATTAAAAACTGAAACTAATCATATCCATCCATCAAATCCTTATTAAAGAAGACATGTAATAAAACTCTGTTCTACTCTATTTCAAACTCTGTTTTAAATTTAAATCTAAAAGCATGAATAAGACACAATCTAATATCTAATTACACACGGGGTTAGTCTATGAATTTGCAAATTCATTCCTAACTACAAGATCAATGCATGCTAATACAATCCTTCATATTAACCTGCAAAAGAGAGTTAAAATGATTAAACTACAACAACAAAATAATTAACAAAATAATAATGCATGTACAGGAAATAAAAAGAGACAACTAAGCTATGAAATGCATAAATAAACTTGAAGAATAGTTACCAGACTGCTTGTAGGCCCCCCCGCAAGTTGTGGTCACTTCCTAAAGGCACACCACAAACTCAGCAAATCAATTTCACCATTAAAACTCAAAAACACAGTTTTTATATAATCTGGCAATGAAAAATGGCAAAACAGAGTAAAATCGTGTTTGTCTCCAATACACTAGTTCTTCTACTGCTTAACTTCTATCTGACCACCACGGTGGTATTTATAATATTTATAGACCAAGTGGTTGACCACGGGAGGGTAGAACCACTTCTAAAAATGACAAATTTCATTAATGGTGCCTTAACTACTGAAATAGAGTGAGCCAATAATCGCCCTGCTTAACAACTAAAACTGAGTTGTCAAGAGTTCAGTATCTGGAGGGGGCAAGCACAAGAAAAACTCATGTTCTTAATTCTCCCACCACTGGATGCCAATACCATAACCGCCAAATTGCCCACCATTTTTGTGCAAGACGTAGTGTTGGACAAAGTGTCAGACCGGGTACCAAATCGAGTACTAGAAGGAGTGTTAGATTGAGTGCTGAAAGCATAAACGTGATGTGTTTTTTCCCTGTAACACCAAAAAATGTGAATTAGATCCTTGGAAACATAAATACGTGATGAATTATACTCAATATCAACATTAAACATGAATCATACATACCTAGTGTAGATCATACCATTTTGGCACAAAATTATTCAAAAAGCTTCTCCAAAACATGAAAAACACATATGTACATTTGACAAAAGTGTCTAATAACTGTCATAAAATTGATCAGATCTCGGGCCCAACATTACCCCCACACTTACGATTTTGCAGGTCCCACTGCAAAAAAAATAAATTACCCCTTGTGACTAGGCTTGCTGAGGAGGATCAGCTTTGGAAGCTTCTCCTTCTTGCTATGAAGACATTGTCGTGTGCCTCTTGTGTTGCTTCAATTGTGCTCTGAGGCTGCGATTGGATTTATTCATCTCATCAATCAACCATTGAAGGGAGTTAACCTTTGCTTAGAGGACTGCATTATCATTATGAAGGTGTGTGTATATTGTCTTCCTTTCTTCCAACTATTGGAGAAGTTGATGGTTTTCTTTTTGTAGCTTCTCAATGGCTGGGGTAGAATCAGTGATCTCAAAGGAAGGCTTAGATCCTTTGAGGGATGTGGACAATCTATCAATCTTAGTATCTAGAGTAGGCATGGGTGAATTAGGAGTGATGGTGGATTGGTAAGGAGAGGTAGGTTCTGATTTTGTCTTTCTTAGTGGCTCTAATCCATCCACATAAACTTCCCTAAGTCTCTTATGAGGGCTCTCAAGATCGGAGGAAACTTGGATAGGATTCAAAGAAGGCAGGGGTTTTGCATAAGGTTTTGTTATTGTGCCCCGTGTACTCTTTCGAAAGGGTCCTTTACCAAATCCATTGGCTCCCCTCCTATTTGTGGGAACGATGGGAAAGTCTTGTTGAATTACTTCTTGGAGGTTTTTAGGTGTGGGATCAAAATAAATTGAAGGCATTGGGGGGTTAACAATAGGCTTCTTTTGGTCTTTGCTCTTGGTATTTTTAACCAAGGAGGAAGCAGGGATATCATCAAGATTTTTTTATTGTTCCGACAAAGAAAGGGTTTGCACAAGGGGGTTTGGAGTTCTTGGAGAGAGAGGCTTGGATGGAGAGATAGTTCTTAGGCTAAGTGGCTTTTTGTCTGTCTTAATTGTCAAGTGAGGGTTTGTGAATTGATAGATAAATGCATCCCAAGTTTGCCCATGTTTCTCTAATTTGGCTAGAACAAGGAGTTTGATCAATCCATGGTGAAAGATACTATTGTGGGGATTAGTCACATTCTTCCTCACTTGAGAGGACATCTTCTCCAAGCTTTTTAGAAAATAGAAGGGGAAGTTTAAAGGTTTGTTGAACTGAAAATGAGCCAGCAATCTGAAATGACAAGCTTTGAAAGTGGAGTATCTACTTTCTCATGTAATCAACCTCATGATGAAGATGAGAGGGTTGATCAATTTCACCTTTATCCACTCCCTAGAATATCCTTTTTCTCTTGAAATGTTCTCTAATTAGGGCTTAAAAACCCTGTTATAACTTGAGCACAATAGTTGGTGGTTTTTGAACCATTTATCTCCCATTCTTAGAAGCTTCGTGGCTGCAGCAATGGACTCTTCTGAGACCTCAAAGGAAAGAGACCCCACACATGTTGTCTTCCCATCGAAACCAAGGGAAAATTGCATGGAGAGGCTATCATCGTGGCCCTGCAAGTTAGACAAAAATGGCCCCCAACCTGCGTGCAAAAACACCTCTCTGCATTGTGCAAATTCGGGAATGGAAAAAATATTTGCATAGGAAGAGGGTTCATACCTCTTGGGCATTGTGGCAGAGGCGAAATCTGCCAGGTAAGGGTGTTATTAAGCCAAGAGATGGCGTGAATTGGGCACGGTCCGAACGCGATTTGAACAGGGGAGGAAATTGCACAGGTTGGGCGCGATTTCTTAACGCAAGGTAGAGAAAATGGCAAGGTGAATTGAGATAATGGTTACCCAGGCTAAATTTGAATGTTCCTATGGTGGAGTAGGTTGCACACATGTGCGCACGAGCTACCATGCATGGGAATTTTCAAATTCAAAGGCTCGTTTTGGGGGGAAATGTAATGATGCGCAGTTAGATCAATGTCCAAGTCTTTTGACTGGGACATTTGATCATGAAAATATAAAGCATATTCAATCAATTTCCTGCAACCAATTCAATTGAATGTCATTTATTTCTAGTTACCTGGAATCTAGGACAATTATTGGTGTGTAACTCATATGGTACTTTGTTTAGCACCTCATACGGCATTTCATATGATGCCTCATACGACACTCCATATGACACCTCTGTGTTAAATTCCTTTTCACCTCTTGTAATGGATATCCTACAAATTTGAAATGTTTTTGACAATCACAGTGGTAAATGAGCAGAGGAAAAATGATCCCTTGTTGTTGATTTTTCCATCATGCTCACTCAATCCTCTTTCATATGACATATAATGTCAAACCGACAATGAACATGTTATAGCAAGCATACAACATGTACTGGAAATCTTACAATGTACAACTTGTAATGAAAGGTAAGCTGATAAAGAGTGGTATGTTAAGTATATGTTCAGTAATTTATAGCACACGAGAGTTTAGCACTTCAAAAATAAAATGACTACTAATGTAATAACCTGTATCATGGAAATAATACAAAAATTCTTGCAAAGATTTATTTCTGTAGGGAATGATCATTTGTCAGCTCATGAAACCCTCCCCGGCACCTAAGTATTGTGACACCTCACAATCAAAAGTATAGGAAACCAGTATGTTTCCCCCAATAGCCGAATATTTATAGTATGTCAAGTGTAAAGATAAATTTCACAGATTGGTCTGATGAGACAGTTAGGATATGGCCCCACCTATAGGATAAGAGATCCTATATATAGATAAGAGGTAGGTAAGAGAGTTTCAAGATAGTGTTAGAGTTATTTCCCAATGGAAATTTTATGGAGTTCATTAACCTTAGCTTAATCACACATACTTCATGTCATACTTTTCTGCAAGTAATGTCGTACATCAGGACAAGTTTAAATTTATTATTTATTTTTTTGTCAGATTACCATCCTCGCTAGGTAGAATGCCTCATAGCCAACAAGCCTGTTCAGTACTCTGGCAGGTTTACCTAATCATACCACAGGCTGGTACTCACTGTCAGCGGACCTATTCAGTATCCCGACAGGTTAGCCTCTTACACCCTCAGAGACTAGCCCTCCATATTTTAATATTTTAATATAAGATTGCTTTATGAAAGAAGATGGGGGGACAGCTCTGAAAACAACTTTTTATTTTCTTTTTTTTTTAATTGGGATGGTATTTATGTTAGAGGATGAATTTTCGTTATATTACTTAGTGATTGTCCCGGTGTAAGGGGTACTTAAGCGGATGTGGCTTATCTAAAGATATGATATAATCAAGCTATTTAGTGTGTAGTGGATGGTACCATTGATAAAGAACAGAAAGGTATATATAGGCTCAAATCACTTTCTTCTTTTGTAGTTATTGTGATGTTTCCATGACTAACCACTAATTATACCTCCTTGTTACTCTTTGATAAAGACACTTGACTCACTTACTCAGGTTTCTTGGAAAAAATGTACAAGAGACCTCTAGGCTTGATAGTTATGGTATCACTTCCTTATACAGTGGTGAAGAGTTTCAAGCGCAACTTCTTTAGAATGCCTTAAAAAATGAGATTTTTTGCAAAAAATATGGATAATTACAGTAAGTCAATATTTATTTGATGCTTTAGAGACACAAAATTCAAGTGTAATAATTTTTTGAAGAAATATCCTTGAAACTGTGTACTCCTGATGAAATAAATACTTACAAAAATCTCTAAAATTGCCTTATTAACAAAATTCAAAAACTATTTACATATATATAGTAGGAAATTCAGAAAACTTTTCAAGAACAAGGGGGGACTTCCCCATCTACTAAGGGAAATGCCTTGTCAATTGACATGACCGGTAGAAAATCCTCTTTGGAAATGGGCTTATGATAAAATTTGAGTCGGTGTCCATTTACTACAAAGGAGACTTGTCCATCGTCAATTGTTTTAATTTTCACAACTCCATTTTCATATACAGTGTCTACCTCGTAAGGGCCCAACCACTGGGTGGTGAGTTTTCCTTTGAAGGTTTTGAATTGGGAATCAAACAATAGATCCCAATCACCAGGTTGGAAGTGCTTCTTCTTAATAAAATTATCATGCCACTTGCTCCTCTGGTTTTGGACTAATATCATTTGTTGGATGGCATCTTGCCTGATTTCATATAACTCATTCAACCATAGGAATCATTTCTTCTGACCCTCATCTAGGTTCAATCCTAATTCTGCGGTAATACAGAAGGTCCTTACTTGGAGTTCTATTGGTAAAAGTACTTTTTTCCCGTACACTATCTCATAAGCGGTATGCCTAGTGGTATTTCTCTAGATGGTCCAGTATGCCCACAAAGCCTCTGGGAGCCTATCATTCCAATCTCAGTGATGTAACTGAATAGTATTGGTCAATATGGCTTCTAGAACTTTGTTTGTGGATTCTACATGACCATTTTCTTGCAGGTGGTATGGAGAATATTTACGGTGTTTAATCCCATATTTCTCTGTTAACTCTCTCATCAGCTTGGTAGTGAATTGAGCGCCTTGGTTGGTAACAATTTCATGAGGGACACCGAAGCGGGTAAATATGTCTTCATAAATGAATTTGACAACAGACTTCTCTGTAGCCCTGAACAGGGATTTTGCCTCTACTCATTTGGTGACATAGTCCGTGCAAACCAAAATATAGTTCTTCCTATGGGACATGGGTGAAATTGGTCTTACAAAGTCAAGGGCCCATTTTTCGAAGGGTTCTATCATAACTTGGGCAGGCAAGGGAATTTTGTCAGCTGATGTAGGTCTTCCTATCCTTTGGAAACTATAATAACCTCTCACATACTCGGGAGCATCTTTGAAAATGCTAGGCCAATAGTAACCTGAATGTAGCACCTTATATGTTGTGCGTTGTTAGAAAAATGTCCACCACATGGTCCATCATGACAAATTCGTAGTATTTCAAGTACCTCATCCTCTCAATCACATCTATGAATAATCAAATCAGGAACTCTATGAAAAATATCATGACCAACCCCAGAGTAATTAGCACTCTGTGTAATAATTTTCCACTTTTCATGAAGTGACAAATGAGACGGTAACTTCCTAGTGGCCAGATAGTTTTCCATATCTGCAAACCATGGAGTATTGACAGAAAGGGAAAAGAGGTGCTCATCTGGGAAACTATCATCTACAAGGATATCATCATCCTCATTTTTTATTCGGGAAATAAAATCAACTACTACATTATCCTTTCCAGGTCGGTCAAGCATAGTGATATTAAATTCTTGCAATAAGAGGAGCCACCTAGTCACACGGACATTAGTTATGGGTTTATTCATGAGGAATCTAATGGTGGAATGATTGGTATGTACAAATACTTCATTACCTGTAATCTAATGACGAAACTTGTTAATAGCATGAACAACTGCTAAGAATTCCTTCTCAGTAACTGTGTAGTTTAACTTGGCAGGGGACAAGTTCTTGCTCACAAAATAAATGGCATAGGATTGTTGGTCCTCTTTCTACCCTAATACCCCTCCTATTGCAGTGTCAGAGGCATCAGTGGATATATGAAATGGGAGAGTCCAATTGGGCCCTCTAAGAATTGGTGCTACAAATAGCTTATCTTTAAGTGTTTCAAAGGCATTTTGACACTGCTCAGTCCAAACAAAATCAACATCTTTTATTAGTAATCCAAACATAGGTGCAGCAATCTTTGTAAAATTTTCAATAAACCGTCGGTAATATCCGGCATGTCCAAGAAAGATTCTCACCTCTTTCTGAGTCTTGGGGAGTGGAAGTCTGACGATGACCTCAATCTTTGCAGGATCAAATTTTATTCCTTCAGATGAAACATGATGTCCTAGAACCACTCCTTCAGTTAACAACATTTTACATTTTTCATGAATTAGAGATAGGTTCATTTCCTGGCATCTAATGAGGAATTTTTCTAAGTTGTCTAAGGCTTCCTGGTAAGTGTTACCATAGATTCTGAAGTCATCCATATAAACCTCCACACAATCATGAATAAGATTGGAAAATATCCCTAATACTACTCGTTGAAATGTGGCAGGAGAATACCCAACCCAAATGGTAAGACCCTATAGGCATAGGTGCCCCAAGGATGAGTGAAGGTAGTCTTGTCCTAGTCCTCGGGTTCGTTGTACCCATCTAGAAAGGAAAAATACTTCTTTCCAGAAAAGGTATCTAGAACTTGGTTAATGAAAGGGAGAGGAAAATAGTCTTTCAGAGTGGCTTTGTTGAGTTCCCAGAAATCAACACAAATTATCCATTTCTCGGTCACTTTCTTTGGAACCACTATAAGCAGGGATACCCACTTACTATCGGATATGGGATACATAAATCTGACATTTAACAATTTTTGGATCTCCTCCTTGACTATATCTTTGAGTGTTGGGTTCATTCTTCTTTGGGATTGCCTAACAGGTGTTACTTCTCCCTGGTTATATATGTGATGGATGCATGTGTCAAGGTGTATACCCTTCATGTCAGTGTATTCCCGAGAAAATGCTCTAGATTGTTCTTTAAGGATATCTACTAATTGTTTATATTGGTCTTTATCTAGCCCAGAGTTTAGATGTAAAACTTTCCCTGGACTAATCTCGTAGGGCATAGTATAAGACATGGTAGACTCATCTACCTCAAAGATAAAATATGTCGAGGACAAAATGGATGGGTCTAATTGTTCTTGAAAATCTTCCCCAAACATGTCCTCAAATTGGGTAAAAGACTGTGGAAAATCCACACATGTAATAGCAGAAATAAACTGGTTCAACACATTTTCTGTTGTGTGCTCCTAAAGTTCCCATGGCACATGGTCACTTGGAAATAATGGTTCTTCCCAGTCCTCATTCTCATATGGACATTCAAGCCACCATGAATTCTCCATAATAGGTTGAGCTGGAGGGTAAATGGTGAGCTTCTGGATAGAGAGACCATTTGAGATGGCCAATTCTCCTTCTCTACAGCCAATAAATGCATTGGTTGTGGCTAGCCAAGGTCTTCCCAAAATAACGGGATGGCCTTTGGTAGGATCCTTTGAGTGAATGACAAGTAAATCTATTGGGTACTCCCACAATGCTAAAGTAACCATGATATCATCTAAAATTCCCTCGGGTATAACCCTAGTCTTATCTGCTAATTCCAAAATGGTTGGGGTAGGTCGAAGAAGAGGTTGTAACTATAATTGTTCCAAGGTAGTAGCAGTTATAACATTGATGGCTACCCCTAGGTCTATGAGAGTGTTTCCAATGGAGACCTCATTAATGGTTATGGTCACTACGGGGTTTCATGGGTTCCCATACTTTGCTAGTTTTGGCTGCTCTAATATGTACTCAGAAAGTACTCCTACCAAATGTATTGTAAGGGGGTCCTTTTGCTTCCTACCTAGCTTCTTGATACATAATTCTTTGACTACCTTATTGTAGATTGGAATGTCCTTAATGGATTGAAGCAGGGGAATCTTGACAAAAATAGTTTTCAATTCAAAATGTCAAATTCCAGTCGGGTGATAGGTTTCTCGATTACCAATCGGTCTGGATAAGGAGGGACTTTCGTAATTTGTGAAAGTTCATTTAGGGGAATCTTCGGTTCTTGATTATTCAGGATAATAAAATCTTCCCACCTAGTGTCATCTGTGGGTTGTTTGGTGGTTTCTTCTTCTTCTTCTTCCTGGATGACTACTACAGGTCTCTACCTCTCCAAAACTTTTATCGATCTTAGTTGAATTTCCTATAATGGAATAGGAGTAATAACATATGTCGGGAAGGCCTACATCTCAACATTGTGAAGAGGTTGAGGGGGCTTATTATTCGGATTCAGCACTGGTTGTGTCGGTAATAGTGTTGTTCTTGGTAAGCTTGTATTTTGGTATTGTATCGGTTGTGGTTGTGGAATAGGAGGTAAAGGTGGTGGAACAAAACCTGGTAGAAGCTACGGAGTGTTCGGTGGAAACTAAGGATAGGTTCCCTATCTCTGCTCTTGTGATACCACCTGAACTAACTAGTTTTAAGCTTCTATTGTAAGGGTCTTGAACATTCTGCCATGTTTTGGCTCTACTCCTTGAGTAATTTCTACACATTTCACATATTTCAAAAAATGGTTTATGGGAGATGTCACCTGATGCCATCAGGTTAATCATCTCTAGATATTCTTCTGAAATTACCTTAAGGAAAAGAGACCTAATTGCATCCTCTGGGAGGTCATGGTATTTTGAATTTTCGGAGATATAACCAAATCTTTCCATATAATCTCCGAGGGTCTCGTCTTTTAACTGTTGGATTTTAAAGATGTAATTACGAGACTCTTTGGTCTTGCAGTAGTCTTGGTACTTCTTAAGAAAGATTTCTTTCATGGCTTCCCAAGACCTAATACTAGATTCTCCCAACCCCATGAAACATTTTAGTGCAGAGTCTTTGAGGGTGGCAGGAAAGAGTTTTAGTTTCTGGGCATCTTGTACGTAGTTGTAGCTCCTACAAAAGATGTCAAATTCAAATAGGAAGGTGTCTGGATCTTCACTGTTTTTACCATAAAAGGTAAGCAGTGCTGAGAGAGGAATATTCTTCATGTTGACATTTGGAGTGGTGTCTAAAATCGGAAGCCTGAAGGTAGTTTCAGTTTGGTTTCTAGTTTCTTCTTCCTCCCCATGTCTTACATTGTTATGGTCCTCTTGATCATCCATATTCGCTTGGTTTCCAAAAAGAGAGTACCTAGGTGGTTTTATCTTTGAAGAGAACAAGGTTTCCCTTTGATGGAAAGGTCTTCCTATAGATTGGATGTCTGGGACTCTACTCGATCCGATTGAGACTATTGGTGCCAAGGTTTCTATGTCAGTTTGAGAGATAATTACATTGGTTGAACTACCAAACAAAAGATTCACCTGTTCAGGGTCTATGATGTCTTCAAAATTAGGATCTCCTGGTGGTGGTGAAAAAGAAAAGGTTGTATTGTTTGGTTCTGCGGAAGGCTTGAGTGGTCTTATCTCCTATTCCAATATGACTGATTCTTCAATTTATTGTTCTATAGTGCTCCCTGTGTTAGTCTCTTCATAGACTACCTTAGCTCTTTGAGTTGAGCTAGCTCCTGTTTTTCAGTATCGTTCTGTGGATTTTATGAGTGGAACGTCCCTTTCCCCAAAAATATCAGAAGGAACCTTGGTTGAAAGGCCTGATTTAGATTTAATGTATCTACCTTTTGGATCTCTAGGTCTATTCATGAAAGAAAACAAAAAGAAAAAGAAAAACTACCATTGGGTTTGGGGGAGCCTGCAATAGTAGATGAGCAAGTTCTTACCTCTCATCTTAAAGTCCCCCCACCACCAATCTAATGCTAAGGTCTAGGAATGATCTATTTCCTAACTACTTCCTACCTTGCGACAACTCCCCGACAATGATGCCAAAAATAATGGGTGCTCTATATGCACTAAAAACCCTCAATTAAATTGTAAACCCGGGGTAAGTATACTTAGAGTTATAGAAAAATATATGCCAAAGGTAGAAGGGTTGGTAGTAGTATAGTCTAACTAAGGAAATGGCTATCTAAGGGCTAATCTATTCAAGCAAAGCTATCTAATGAGAAAACCCTACTAAGAAACTTGAAACTATGCAAGCTCAGTACTTTTGGGCCACGGATCGATGGATAGTTCTAGAAAGACAAGCGAAAACCCTACTTGAAGAAAACTAGCTCATCAAATAAGAAAAAGAAACTATTAAGCATAACAATAAACAAACAGCAAAAGCAAATATTAAGCATAACAATAAACAAATATCAAAAGAAAACTACTTTAACTAGCCTACCTAAATTCAATGAGAAAGTACCCTATGAAAGAAAGTAAATAAACAAGCAACTATACTATCAAAGCAATAATAGACAAGTAAGCAAGTAAATAGTTAACTACCCTAAGATAACTTCTACTGCAAGTAAATTAATTAAGACTACTCATTGAACAACTAACTAAGTTAAGAGGCAAATGAATTCTATTCTTAATTCAAACTTCAAAACTAATTCTAATTCATAAAAGGAAATCTATTTAATTGAAAGAAGGAAGAACTAACAACTAACTTTTAATCTATGATAAACAAATTGCTCTTTAATCTATCAAAGCAAAAGACTATCTATCCTACAACAACAATAAAACTATCTTTTGATCTATGAAAGCAATAAACTATCTTTTAACCTATGAAAACTCAAATATAGTGTTGGTGGTTGTGTGAGTGTCTTCGGTGTCTTATAATATCTCGATGGCACTTGACAACAAAAGATAACTCAAGCGGTATAATTTCAATACTGATCTCAATAGCAAAGTGAAAGGTATGAATTAAACAATCTAATGAGAACTTAGCCACTACGGGAACAATCATCAATTAACTTGCATATTCATGTGACTATTAACCATCAACAATATAACGAGATTTTAATTGTACTTCTATGCTATGTAAGAAAAATCCATAAGTAAATTCAACCATTAACTAAGAATTGGAATTGCAATCTAGTTCAAGGAAAGAAAGTGCATAAAAGGAAACTATGTTATATCTATCTTAACAATTAAAAATGCAATAACAAAAATTCTTGAAAACAGAAATTAAAGCATGACATATAAAAAGTAAACTAACGAATACATTAACTAACAACTAGTTAAGAAAGATCTATATAAAAATGGAATAAGCAATCTATAATTAAAAATTGAAACTAATCCTATCCATCCATCAAATCCTTGTTAAACAAGACATGCAATAAAAGTCTATTCTACTCTATTTCAAACTCTGTTTTAAATTTAACTCTAAAAACATGAATAAGACACAATCTAATATCTAATTACACAAGGGGTTAGTCTATGAATTTGCAAATTTGTTCCTAACTACAAAATCAACGCATGCTAATACAATCCTTCATACTAACCTGCAAAAGAGAGTTAAAATGATTAAACTACAACAACAAATTAATTAACAAAATAATAATGTATGTACAAGAAATAAAAAGAGACAGCTAAGCTATGAAATGCATAAATAAACTTGAAGAACAGTTACCAGATTGTTGGTGGGCCCCCCAACAAGTCATGGTCACTTCCTAAAGGCACACCACGAACTCAACAAATCGACTTCACCTTTAAAACTCAAAAACACAGTTTTTATATAATCTGGCAATGAAAAATGGAAAAATAGAGTAAAATCGTGTTTGTCTCCAATACACTGGTTATTCTACTGCTTAAATTCTATCTGACCACCACGGTGGTATTTATAATATTTACAGACCAATTGGTCGACCACAGGAGGGTCGAACCACTTCTAAAAACTGAAAATTTCATTAATGGTGCCCTAATTGCCGAAATAGAGCGAGTCAATAATTGCCCTGCTTAACAACTTAAACTGAGTTGCCAAGAGTTTAGTAGCTGAAGGGGGCAACAACGAGAAAAACCCATGTTCCTGATTCGCCCAACACTGGCCGCCAATACCATAATCATCAAATCACCCACCTTTTTTATGCAAGACACAGTGTTAGACGAAGTGTCGGATCAGGTACCGTATCGAGTACTGGAAGGAGTGCTAGACTAAGTGTCGGAAGTAGAAACGTGATGCGTTTTTGCCCTATAACACCAAAAAACCTGAATCAGATCCTTGGAAACATAAAAACGTGATGAATTATACTCAATATCAACATTAAACATGAATCATACATACCTGGTGTAGATCATACCATTTTGGCACAAAATTCTTCAAAAATCGTCTCCAAAACCTGAAAAGCACATATGTACATTCGACAAAAGTGTCTAATAACTGTCATAAAATTGATCATATCTCGAGCCCAACAATAGTTCAAGCTTCAATTTTGGAATTGTGTTAAATATAGCAATTATGAAAACCTTGACTATTGTGAACATGGTTTAGGGGTTTGGTTTCCCATTGAGGCGGATCCCCCTATTCACATCCTTTTTGTACTATATTTTGTGATATAATAGAATTTCCTAGCTTTTTAGATTAAGAAAAAAAGTATTTCATTTTTGTTGTAATATTTATATTTAAATTATCAATTTGCACTTTCCCATGGATGTCTTCTAATAGATGCTAACATACAAAGAGGAGTCAACCCTTGAATTGATAAAAATTGGATTAATTATGGGATGTGAGTATCTGTTGAAGTATGAAAGTTTAATTGAAAAATTTGTAAGTAGTGATGTTATTTAACTTCCCCTATTTTATAATTAATGAAATAACACAAAAACTTTGTATTAATTATATCGATCATGCTTTGTCATGGCATATTATTCATGTAGTAAATAAAGTCTGGAATGTAGACAACATAAGAGATTTTGAGAGAACACATGAAGCATGGCTTCGAAAGAATGTGTATTCTTTATGAAAGGCTTGGTGTTAAGGCATGTTTCTTTTTTATTTATGCAATCATGCATATTTTACTGTGTGTGTGTGTGTGTGTGTGTGTGTTTGTGTGTGTGTGTATGTGTGTGTGTTTAGATATACTTATTACAATGTATTTATGTTTTTGTAGAATATGGAAGATGAAGGGGCAGAAAATAAAAAAGAAAACGATAAAAAAAACATTAGGTTAAATAACCAAAGTACAATATCACCTATAAATGATGAATATATGAGGCATGCACACGGCTCGAGCTATGACAACAGTTCAACTAAAGAATACCAATCAATATAATTAAATGTTACTGCAAGTTGTATGTTTTGGAATATTTGTCTTTGAAAATAGAGGATTTGGTTTAATGTACCCGACATATTGTCCCAATTGCATGAGGACATGTTACCAATAAGTGTAAGAATTACATATTGGTTGCAATTTTATTATTGTGGAACTTTATGTTGTCCATTTTTGTATGACAATGGGTCTCTTATTCATATATAATAAAATGGGTTTCTTACTTTATTTCATTGTCGAATGTCATAAAATGTTTCATTAATGAATAATTAATATGTGGATGATTTACACTGTTACAAATAACGAAGGTTTAATTCGTTGGATAACATATTAATGCAATTATATATCAAAATTCAATAACCAAAAAATAAAACATTTTATTATAACAAATATTTGATTTTGAAATGATTAATTTAAAATTTGTAAAAAAATAAATTAATTAAAATATATACATAACAGTGCATTGTATTCTTATGAACTCACTACACGGTGCATGTCATATATAGAAATCAATGCATTTTGAGGAGTCATATGCACTAGTGCACACTAATTATAATAACTTAAATAAATTTGTGTGCACTATAACTTAAACACATTGGGGCATACAAAAATTTAAAAGCATTGGGGCTTTATATGCAAACAAGGCGGAATCAATGCGTAGAAATTATAAGAACATTAGTGATTTGCATAAAATAAAAAAGATGATATATATGCACAATAATTATAAATGAAATAGTGTGTTTGTATTATATTGGCACACAGGGGCGAGTTTGTAAATAGCACACCGATGTGTTTTGACAAGAAAAGGACCAAAAAAAATATCTGCTACAACCTCCACCCACCCAAATATTTCTATTTATGTGGAACATCCATTAAAAACTCCACTAAAACCTTTATAGTCAATAGAGGAGGTTGTAGCCAAGTTTTTTTTTTTAATTTTTCCAAATTTTGTAAAACTAAAAACCTCTGCAAAAACCTCCACCAGAAGGTGTTCTCCTTGTAGTGATTGCATAGATATTTGATAGAAGATCATGGGGAAAAAATTATGGAAATAAGCGTGAGGAACTATATCAAACAAGGAAATTAGGTGGATTAGAAGGTGATGAACATGAAGGTTTCTTTGAATTTTTACTAATAATGTAATTCTTAACAATACTAGCTAACAACCCCAGATGGGGTGTTATTGCAGCCTAGGTGTCGAATGGAATGGACAAGCGACGACCACCATGGCGCCAGCCATGTGACAAGTGTGTGCCATCCCTTCGATGGAGCAGTTCAATGGACCAGAATTTAATCTTCTCAAGTGTGTCTTCCTCCACCAACTATTTTTGCACCGTGAACCTCAACAGGTGCGCTTGCAGCTTCATTCATTCTCAGTCAAGTCCTCCCATGGACTGTGCTCCCCCCTGCTTCTCCTTGGATACCTCATCTCCCTTCTTGTGCTTGATAGCCTTCATAGTGCCTCAGTCATGCCGAGACAGAGGGGGAAATCCAAACGTGGATTGGATTGGCAACCCAGTTGACGACGCTTGGTACTCTGTCCCTCACCTGCACCCTCTCACATTTCATCACCCTCCTCACCATCCTCTTCGACACAGTCTAGCCATAGCCTCAACATTCAACCACCCCTCTCCTCGCCATTTTCATGCAAGCTTGAATGGTTTTATCTCTTGGGAAAATATTTGGGTTTCAACCCAGGGCCAATATCAAATTTGGCCTCCACCTCATAGCCAGCTCTAGTTGTTCCTCCTAATTCTCCTGTGAACTCGCCAGTCCATTCGCCCCTAGCCCAACCTCACTGCGCCCAAACTCAGAGTGAAGGCTTTGGTGCCAACCATGGAAGAAAACAAGAGCTGACTCACTCTTATTCTGACTATGCATCCTGCTCAAAATTACAAGAAGGCCTTGCAATTCTACAAGGCCTCGTCTTCGAATTATGATAGGATTTGGATGACCTGCGATTTCAGTTAGAGATCTTAGATGGGAAGGGAACACATTTCCTGCAAATTCTATCATCATTACATGGAGCGTGCCACCCCAAAGATGGAGAACCATATGCAAAAGAGAATGAACCTCCAATTCTAGCACTAGCTACGCATGGGATGCCAGAGGAAGAAGTGACATCGGTCGAGGAGGAAGCAACACCAGTCGTGGCTCCAATGAGCAATGCCACCTCCTTGGACGTGTGGCCACACTATAAGCCTACAACCTAAATTTCACAAGTGTCTCTATGCATGGTCAGATGGGTGTTTAACTTTTATTTTTCCACCTATGGTCTATAGTTATATTCTGTCTGTTTCAACTTATGTCAGTGTTAGGCAAAAGGTTAATTTGGCTTCCCCTAGGGGGCAACGTAATTTCTATAGTTAGAGGTTGTTTTATGAATGGTAACTTAATACTTTGGTTCTCGACCTATTAGGCTGGCTGAATTGGTTTCCCCTTGAGGAAATTCAGTTATTACAGTCTGGGACAAACTGCTGATACTGCATTTTTTTCTTTTTGGAAGGCTTTTTATAGAATCTAACTTACAAAAAAACAATACTAGCTAACAAGTTTCAAATAATTTATTTTTCATCTATTGAACATTGTGCAGACACTAAAAATGATAGTTCACATAAGGGCCTCCTAAGAAGAAGAAAAAAATATGAAGGAATTAAATGATGATGAATTGGTCCCCATTTCATTTTGAGTGGTGCTAGAAGTTAATGACATGGGGGAATTATTTATAAAAGTACAAGGTATATACTGGGAATAATTTCTATCAAACATTCTTTTCACTTACAATACAAAAATTAGTCAAATGAATCCAAGAATCAAGAACCCATTCGACACTTATTTCTACGGTATGTTTTTTTATTTATACAATCATGTATATTATACTATAAATATAAATATAAATGTAGTCAATATAATTTATTTTTRTGTTTRTATATGGAACATGAAGAGGAAAAATAAAATCAAGCTAGTCAACATGGTATTGCAAATAACCCAAGTACAATATCCCCTACAAGTGATGAAGAAATGAGGCATGCAAGCAATTCGAGAAATGATAGTAGTTCAAGTGGTGAATGATGATCAATATAATTGAATTCTTCAATTTTTACTTTTTGGAATGTTTGTCTGTCAAAATCAAGCATTTTGCTTAATATTTACATATTGTATGACAATGGATTATCGATAAATGAAATATTTATTTATTGGAACTTTGATTATCATAGACATTTATGTTGTCCCATTTTGAATAACAAAGGGTCCCTTATTCATATATAATGAAATTTATTTCTTTTTTTTATTCCAATATCTAGTGTTTTAAAATATTACATTATCAATTAAATATATGGGGGTGAATCCATGAACACTTGTCCCACTTTTTAGTGAAATGTGGTGATGGAAATTTGGGATTTTACATATTTTTTAAATTTTGAAACTCATATATGCATTGTGAATTTTAACATGTAGTAAAAGAACAATTTGTACGGAATTGCATTGTATTTCTAACACTTTTTTTTTCTAAAAATATCAAATACAATTAATGTGTCAAATTTACATTTGATTTAATTCATATCCTTGCAAATTTTTCGTAAAAGTTAACAAGTGACTTATGTTCCGAACTCCTAACTTAGTGTTCAATGTATAATTTTCAAAACAAAAATGACAAGCATGATCGACACAAAATGTAGTAGTGCATGGTTATTTCTTTTAAATTTATTTTTGGAAAATTATATTTTTTATTATTTTTTTAAGCCAACAAATTAATATTTGAATAACATTTTATACACCTTTTTGTTTCCAAAAAAAACACTCCACTTGTTTACATAAAATGAAAACCAAAAGTACCCTTTTGAAGAGGAAATATTCATGGAGTCAACACATAATATTAGTTTTTTAATTGTGTAATTTTTAAGATACGCATTTTTATCTGGGGGCCTTCACTACTTGGGAGAAAGAAAGTTTGTACAAGTTTTAGAAAAAAAAAAAAAAAAAATTATTGNTTGTATGAAATAAATAAACAATAAAAATCATATTTCATTGGATAGAGAGTTCAATGACAAATCTACATGCACTAAATTTTCCATGAGTCAATGGAAGATATGAAGGGATTTCACCGAATAGAAGTTGTGGCTCCATGAAAACCTACAAAAATGAGGGAGGATTCTTGATTTTCAAGCCCTCAATCGAGGTCAAAACTTGAATTCTGGGTTTTATAATACCTCTATCAAGGGTTGATTGAGGTATTTAAAAATCCTTGATTGAGGTATTTTTGAAATATTTAGTTTTTTTTTGTTTAAAAGGTTTGATTGAGGTTTTACCTCAATTGAGGTTTTAAGCCCCGTATTTATGTTTGAAACCTCGATTGAGGGATTAAAATATCCATCAAGGTAAAACCTTAATTAAAGGTCCTCATAGACAATTTTTATGTGCATATCTTGCCAAAAAATGGGATTGAAATTCATGGATTCACCCATGGATGATTTACATTATTACAATGAATAGAGGTATAATTTGATGGGGTATTTGTTTAAATGATATAATACATAACACAATGGTTGTATCCAAAGACATAAATTAAAATATAAAAATCAATAGTATTATAAATAGTATTTAATTTAATATGATGATTAATAGAAATGTTATTGAAAAACAAGAAGTTGCAGTTGCATACTCGCAATGAAAAACAATTCAATATTGAAACATGTCAATGCATTATATTCATTTGAACTCAATGGTGTGTTTCATACCTATTTAAGCATTGGCACATTTATATTGTTATTTTGGACCAATGTGTTATAAATGTATAAAATCACTAGAGTTGATCATTATAGTAAAAGAATTGATACTCCCAACTAAAATAACAACATTGTTCCCTTCTATTATAGCATTACCATTTGTTTTCACCATTATTGTTATTGTTATACCAATACTTTATGGTGCATAGTGATATATATGCACTTGTGTGAAATAATAGATCATTCATACTAGTGAAAAATAGAAGATAATTTGCACTAGTGCTTTAAAACATCTAATAGGAATTAGTTCTTTTAGAATATATTAAACACGTGAGTGTGTTTTGTGTATACAATACACACAAGGTTTCCAATGTATATAAGGTGCACATGTTCTCACTATATATGCTTGGACCAATATGCTTTTTTTTTTAATGCATTAGAAAAAAAACCTCCATTACAACATTTGGCCACTCAAAAAATGTAGTTACATTGAACATCTTCTAAATTCTTTTCTAAATTCTTTGTTGTTAGTAATAAATGTTTTGGTAGAGGTTTTTTTGAAAATTTGTCCCAATCTTGTAACACTAAAAACCATTGCTAAAACATCCACTACATAGTGTTTTCCTTGTAGTGAATATAGATGCAAATAACTTTATGTGTCAATTTCGAGTCTTCCTTGCAAAGTTTCCTTAATGGTTAACAACATGGTTTGAATTTATGCTAGTGGAGGGATTGTAGCTCATGAGTAGATCTCTCCCTAGAAGAAAGTGTGTATGTGGTGCTTGTTCCTCCACAAAGATAGGTAGTTTCCTCTCTTTTCCCTTTAACAAATTTGCAATTGTAGCATGAGAAACAAACTTACATTCCTTTGCAAAACCTATACCAAAATTTTGAATTATTAATGGGTTTTCTTATGAATTGTTTATTTATTTCTTCATTGTTGTTGTTCATGTAGTGCCTTGAAAATATTTCATGGCAAGGACTTCTTCTACCTCTCATGGCAATCCAAAGGATAAATTTCCTCAAAATAAAGTGACATCTTTAATCGCTATAATGGAGGAGAAGAACACACCCTCTCTTCAAGCTATAAGCTCTATAAGTTCTTGTTCCTTTAGAAATACATATTCCAAAAAGTAGTGCATCCTATTTTGGAAAATAAGACTCCACAATCAAAGTCTTTCATTATGGATAAATTTGAATGCACCCCTATGTTTTAAATTCATTCACTGGAGATCAATGAGCTCCTCGGGATCTAAAGAAAAATGCATTTACTTGTAGATTCAATGGATTTTATCCATGATCTACAACTCTCCTTGAATGGATTGACTCCAACTAAATTACAACACATAAGGTAAGTTTTTGGTCTATATTTCTCCTTAGTATATTTTTAAGAAATCCAAAAGATTGTATAAAATTCATGCAGGAGGGATTTTGTTTGGTATATAGTTGGGATCTTCTTTGAAAAACAATTCCTTTAATTTGACCGTACTATAATTTCCATTTCCTCAACCCCAGTTTAGGTGACACTGTTGAACCACCCCCCACCCCCCCCCTCTACATGTGGGGAGAGAAATACTTTAAGGAATCAAAAATTACTTAAGCAAATTTATTAAGGCATATCCAAGGCAAGAGTCTAAGCATATTTTTGCATATGCCAAAATTTGCATAGAAGTTAGTAAATTCTACTAAATAAGGTCATTATAGAGCGTGAAGGTTTGAAATGCACCAATCAATCGGATTATGAGGACAACTTTTAGAATACAAACCATATGAAGGAAGGCTACTCGAAGGTAAAGGTGTCATAGGGTAAAAGTTGGAAAAATGGCAACCTAATAAGTGGAAGGACCCAATGATAAATCTCCAAGGGGTGACACTAAAGAATGATGTAGAGGTTTCCATACCCATAGCTATGGTTAGAAACCATGTTACACCCCAAAAGGGAGTCCTATTAATTTATACACAATGACAACTAAGGAGTCAACCCCTCCATTGTTAATTTACCCATTTGGAATCCCTTCAAGGAGGGTGAAGAGGAGGCATGATTTGGATACTTTGGACTAGGAAAGAGAACTCATGTCTTTGGCCAAGTCAAAGGATGTAATGCAATTGCTATTTTTGTGACTTTGTGAACCTCACACCAATGAACCAAACTGAAATAAATAAGGAAGAAAAACATATAACTTATTAGTTTGCAAGATCCCCTAATCTTCCTTGGGAAATATAGAAGGAGGATACTTATCTTTAAATAATGTGAAGTAACTAAGTTTATATTTAACTTATGACTTGTAAAATGTGTAATTAGTTATTAAACTTATATAAAAGATTAAAAGTTAATATCTAATCCTAAACTTAAACTTACAAATATCTTAAATATCAAATTTTAAAAAATAATCGTCATTTTTTCTATTAATAATATTATTAAATTATCAATACAAATAATTAATCAATTCAAATTGAAAGTATGTTCACTTAAAGCGTAGTTAAAAGGTAGTGGAGGGGTGGAAATATATCACGCATGGATACTAACAATATAACTAAATTAATGTCCAAAGGGGTTGGATCCAATGGTGGAAAGCGAGGAGTTTTTCACCGTTGGGCAAGGTTCAATTCTCGTG
>ML790009.1:265263-282650 GCA_009831015.1 Picea engelmannii | reverse complement strand
AAAACATTCACAAATGCTTGCTTCCACCAAAATGCAACAAGTATATTATTAGTCTTTCCACAAAAAGGATCACAGGTTTTCTCTATTAATCAACTAAGATTTGACTCTATGAATCATCTAGTCAAAGTAGGATTATTTGTTGTCATAAACCAGATCAATTTCTATATACCATCACATGTTTGCATCATGCTTTTTATATCTATTCATTAGCTTCAGAAGCATCATTTAATCACTTAAATCACCAAGCAGTCTAAGTTATTTTTTGGAGTCCATAACTTCGTAAGATTTCCCCACATGTGAACCTATTGAGAACCAATATTGCATTTGTCTCACACTCTTGATTGATCTGATAACCTTCACCTTCTGGCACAATTGTAGAAAATAGGCCCTTGCAAATTACATAAGTCATGGTTGTTGAAATTGTAACTATGGTCAGTCTTCATAATCTATTTTGTAAAGTCAAAAAGGAAATTATTAATTATGAAAAGAAAAAGAAAAAGAATTATTTGTAAAAGTTAAAAAGTCACCTCACGAAAAGGTGCCTCTTGAAAGGTCACTTCTCCAATTTAAATAAGTGATGATTTGGCTCATTTTAGTCACTCAACACATCTCTTTCTCTCTCATGCAAGCTAGTGGAAGGAAGGTTCTTGGGCATATTTAGTGAGCTTCTTGGTGATCTATCTATTCCGCCCTCTCTTTTTATTGCTATTGTTCACATGTGTGAGGGTTCTCTCTATCCTAGTTCTCACGTGGGAGTCTTTTCTGTTGATGTTGGTAAAGGACAAAGCTATTGTGTCAAGTTTCTTTTGCTACTAATAATCAGAAGTATAGGGTTTGACTTGGAAGAGGTGTCCAAGATAAACCATTGTGTCTTCATGTGATCTCTATTGTTCTATGGTTCTATTATTGCATTGTATTTGTTTCGTTGAATTTATGAAGTGTAATTGCTTAATGATAAAATAAAAAGTATAAAGAAGAATAATATCATCTAATGAAATTACCAATATTCAGAAATAAAAGTATTATTATCTATTGTACTTAAAAAATAAACATGGTATCAGAGCTTTGGTGAAAAGATCCAGAACGTCAGTGCTTTTCTAAAGAAGAGATCTAGAAACACCCTTCTATCAAGAAACCTCTCTTGAAATCATACAACAATGCCTATCGGAATGAAGTCGAAGAACAAGTTAGAGGGAGATTTTAACCTTAGAGCATGGAATACAAGGATAGATCTTATCCTTTCCAATAACAAAGACTTGGATATCTTGAAAGGGAATATTGTGGAACCTCAGATAAATACAGAACAAGAAAAAGACAATTGGATCATTGCAGAAAAGGGGAAGTTCAAAGAAAATGATATAAAATCCATGAGCATCATTGTGGATTCAATCAAGGATCATTTGATTCCATACATATCAAATATTGATTCATCCAAGACGATGTATGTTTCCTTAATCAATCTATTCTTAGTACAAAATATTAGTCAAGTAATCAGTTTGAAGAATGAACTCCGCGACACCAAAATGACGAAGGATGATACTATATCCTCATACTTCGTGGGGATATCCCAATTAAGAGATCAACTACAAGTAATTTATGAAACAATCCTTGACAAATAAATTGTGATCATTGCACTCAATGGTATACCTAAAACCTGGGATGCATTTTCCTCAAGCATGAACACAAGGAAGGAATTCCCTTCCTTTGAATAACTATGGACCTATTGCACCCAAGAAGAATCAAGAATTGCATCAAAGGAAAGAATCCAGAAAGATGAATATGATCAAGCCTATGCAACAAGGTTTACGAAGAGTGGAGGTTAGAGAAGGTTTGGGTTCCAGAATAATAATTCAGGAAGGAACTCCAATCATAAAGATATATCAATAGTACACTTCTTTGGTTTCCATAAGTATGGCCACTACAAGAGGAATTGTCCTGAAATGTCAAAGAAAAGAAAGGGAAAACATAATGCAAAATATGTTGATGTGAAAGAAGGAGAACCATCAAAGAAGGCTAAGCATGATGAAAGAAATTTCTTCTACTATTCATCCCTTGCAGGATTCATTAAAGGAGAAGATGAACTATGGTTGATTGAAAGTGGTGCTTCTAGGAACATGACAGGTGAATGGGAAAATCTCTCAAGCATAAAGGAAAAGAAGGCATCTCATAGAGTGGAGCCTGGAGACGAGAATTCCTATGCATTCAATGGAATTGGAAAATCCTCTATCGAATTGGAATTAGGAAACAATGTCCATCTTAGCAATGTCCTATATGTACCCAGTTTGAAGAAAAACTTAGTCTCCATTTCATGTATAGAAGATAAAGGTGAAATGATAGCTTTTGTGGATGGAAAAGTACTTGTTTGGTCCAAGGGATCTAGCATAGATAACTCTAGAGTTATCGGCATTGATTGTGGAAGACTCTACAAGATGTTAGGATAAAGAACTCATGTTCTTGTTCACGAAGAAGTTAATCCTAGTGAATTATGGCATAGAAGGTATGCACACATTCACTATCAAGTATTATCATCTCTTAATTAGATGGTGGATGGGGTACAAGAATTGCAACCAACACATGAAGGAGTATGTATAGGTTGTGCACTCCATAAGAATGTGAAGAGGCCATTCCCAAGAAGTGAGAACATATCCAAGGAAATATTAAATATGATACACTCATATGTATGTGGACCTATGCCGATAAAGTCACTAGGAGTTTCTCTTTATTATGTGATATTCGTTGATGACTTGGATTTACCTGTTGAAAACAAAAGATGAATTGTTTGAAAATTTTCAGGAATTCAAGGCAGAAGTTGAAAACTTGATAGGAAATAAGATAAAGACACTAAGGTATGATAATGGAGGAGAATACACCTCCAAGGAGCTAGTTGTTTTATGTAAAGCTGGTGGAATTAATAGGAGTTGATTATTCCTTATAATCCTCAACAGAATAGCGTAGCAGAAAGGAATAATAGGTCTATCAAATAATCTATCAAAGCTATGTTGAATGATCAAAATTTATCCATGTTTCTATGGGATGAAGCAACAATGGAATTTGTATATGTACAAAATTAAATTCCTCATGGAATATTGAAAGAAAAGACTCCAGAAGAAGCATTCTATGGAATAAAACCATGTGTGGAACACTTAAGAATATTTTTTTGTCTTGTTTACATCCATGTTCCCAAAGACAAGAGAAAGAAGTTGGAACCTTCAGGAAAGAAGGGTATTTTTTTTGGATATATCGAATCATCAAAAGTTTACAGAATATATGTTTCAGGTCAAAAAAAGGTTGAATTCAGTCGAGATGTAAATTTTGATGAGAATATTGCTTACTCAATATCCATAGAATATTCCATGGACTCCGATGAGGAAGAGGAACATGGAGAACCCAAGGAGGAAAGTACATGCTCTCCTGAACATCTTGATGAGGAACAATAAAAAACACTTGAACCTGAGAAGCCATTTGTTTCCCCAACGATCAAAAAGAGAACAAATTGGCTCACATCCACCTTACAAGAAGAAGAAGGAAATAAATATCCAAGTGGTGCCTTCAGGGAAAGTAAGAAACCCAAGAGTTTCTCTTGTTATGGAGCACTGATCACAAAACTTGTGAACAAAAAACCTTCCACATATGAAGAGGTTGTCACGAAGAAATAATGGAAGGAAGCCATGATGGAAGAGAATCAATCCATCATGAAGAAAGATGTGTGGGAAATAGTTCCAAGGCCTGAAGGGAAGTTTGTGGTGACTTCAAAATGGATATATAAGATTAAGCATGTGGTGGATGGAAGCATTGATAAATACAAGGCAAGGTTCATGTCTAGAGGATTTTCCTAGAAAGAGGGAGAATATTATGATGAGACATTTTCCCCTGTTGCTAGATACACTTCCATAAGATCCATTATCTCTCTTGCAACCTCCATGGGATGGAGTCTGCATTAGATGGATGTGAATACCATGTTTCTAAATGGAGTGGTTGAAGAGGAAGTGTACATAGAGAAACCTCAAGGATTTGAGGTTCACTCTAGGGAGTCTCATGTTTGCAGACTGAAAAAGGCCTTGTATGGTCTCAATCAAGCTCTAAGAGCTTGGTATGCATGGATCAACAGTTACTTAACAAGACTTGGATTTTCCAAGAGTTATGCTGATCCAAACCTATACTAAAAATTTGTGAACGATGCACCTGTGATTGTGTTGTTATATGTTGATGAATTATTTCTGACAGGTGCAGAGTCTCTCATCATTCAGTTTAAGAGGGATTCATAATTTTATATGAAGGATCTTGGCCTCATGCATTATTACTTGGGACTAGAGGTATGGAAAAATCTTGGTGAAATATTCCTAGGTAAAGGGAAGTATGCAGTAAATATCCTTCAAAAGTTTGGGATGATGGATTGCAAATCCATGGCTACTCCCGTTGTGACTAATATAAAAAATTTGAGAGAATCGGACTCTAAATCAATTGATATGTCCATGTACAGATAGTTTATTATCTCATTGATGTATTTGGTGAATACCAGGTCAGATATATGCTTTGTTGTAAACACATTGAGCTAGTTCCAGGTGGAGCCTAGACATGAGCATTGGATAGTTGCAAAATATATCTTGAGATACTTACATTGGACACTGAATTATGGTTTGAGATATGTCTCAAATAGTGATGTACAGTTGTAGGGATATATAGACTCTAATTAGGTAAGGAGTTTGGATGAAAGAAAGAGTACCTCAGGTACCTGCTTCAATTTGGGCTCATCCATGATATCTTGGATTAGCAGGAAACAAAGTTATGTGGCACTCAGTACTGTAAAGGCAGAGTACATTGTAGCATGTGATGCTTGTACGGAAGAAGTATGGCTCTGTAAGTTGATTTCTGGACTATTTGATCAGGTGATGGATTTGATTGTGATATTTTGTGACAATCAAAGTTGTGTGAAGCTTTCATAGAACCCATTGTTCCATGATAGGTCAAAGCACATTGATATAAAGTATCATTTCATCTATGATCGAGTCTAGAAGGGATAAATAAAAATCCAGTATATCTCCATCGATGAGCAGATAGCGGATATTCTGATGAAGCCCTTGTCCAAAGGAAAGTTTGTATAGTTCAGGGACAAGTTGGGACTTGTGGAGATTTCTCCCTTGGCTTAGATGGAGTGTTGATCTATATCATGTTAGTACAAATTAGATATGATACAGATGTTCGGAGTCGCATCATGCTAGTACAACTTAGATATGATGCATTAGCATCATGCTAGTATAGCTTAGATATGATACAGATGTTCGGAGTCACATCCTGCTAGTACATCTTAGATATGATGCATTAGCATCATGCTAGTACATATTAGAGATGATGCAGTTTCCTCACTCTCATCATGCTAGTAAAACTTATATATGATGCATTAGCATCATGCTAGTATAGCTTAGATATGATGCATTAACATCTTGATAGTACAGCTTAGATATGATGCAGTAGAATCATGCTATTACATCTTAGAGATGATATGGACGCATTGATCTACATCATGCTAGTACAACTTAGAGATGATGTAGATGATACTCCACATCATGTCAATACAACTTAGATATGATGCAGAAGCATAATGCTAGTATGGCTTAGATATGATATAGTGGATCATATGACTTGATGTGCACCATGCCAGATGAATTATGGCTCATATATGATGCATTTGATGATATTTCATGATATATTTGATGTAACTTTTCGTTAGATAAAATTGGTCAACTTGAATACATTTAGCTGGTTGTTATGAATACTTCCCTAGTTAAGAGGGAGTGTTGAAATTGTAACTATGGTCGGTCTTCATAATGTATTGTGTAAAGTCAAAAAGGAAATTATTATTTATGTAAAGAAAAAGAAAAAGAATTATTTGTAAAAGTTAAAAAGTCACCTCACGAAAAGGTGCCTCTTGAAAGGTCACTTCTCCAATTTAAATAAGTGATGATTTGGCTCATTTTACTCACTCGTCACATATCTTTCTCTCTCGTGCAAGGTACTGGAAGGAAGGAAAGGAAGGTTCTTGGGAATATTTAGTGAGCTTCTTGGTGATCTATATATTCTTCCATATCTTTCTCTTGTCATTGTTCACACGTGAAAGGGTTCTCTCTATCCTAGTTCGCATGTGCGAGTCTTTTCTATTGTTGCTATTAAAGGACGAAGCTACTTTGCCAAGTTTATTTTGTTGCTACTAATCAGAAGTATAGGTTTTTACTTGGAGGAGGTGACCAGGATAAACCATTATGTCTTCATGTGATCTTTGGTGTTCTACTATTCTACTATTGCATTGTATTTGTTTCGTTGAATTTCTGAAGTGTAATTGCTTAATGATAAAATACAAAGTGTAAAGAAGAATAAGATCATCTGAAGTAATTACCAGTATTCAGAAATAAAATTATTATTATCTATTGTACTTTCAAAATAAACAATAGAAATTCCCCCCCAAGTTTGGGGGGAATTGTAGACCTATTTGATACAATTAAAGAGCAATATTTGCTAGCACGAGGGGCCATCCCAACTACAATGTGCACCAAAAGTATGTAATCATTTATCTAATATTTTATGTACATTGAATTTAACTATCACGTGAAATACTAATTTTCAATTGTTTACAAAAAAGAAAAAAAAATAGATCACATTCAACACATAAGACAGGACAACAAGGAATAAAAGGGTTGATCACAAAATTTGTGACTATTTACGTTTTCGGCCTTTCTTAAGATTTCATGTTTGTTGTAATATTTATATTTAAATTATCAATTTGCAATTGTCCATGGATGTATTCTAATAGATGCTAACATACAAAGAGTATCCAACCCATGAATTGATAAACATTGGGTTAATTATGGGTTTTGAGTATCTGTTGAAGTATGAAAGTTTATTTGAACAATTTGAAGTAGCAATGTTGTTTAAATTCCACTATTTTATAATTAATGAAACAACATGAAAACTTTATATTAATTATATCAACCATGCTTTGTCATGGCATATTAAACATGCAGGAAACAAGGTATGGAATGTAGCCAACATAGGAGATTTTGAGAGAATACGTGAAGCATGGCTTCAAAAGAATGTGTATTGTTTATTAAAGACTTGGTGCTAAGGTGTTGAGTTGAGAAAAAGGTACAAATATTCTCCTTATTACCATGTTTTATGATATATCCTTGATTGAATTTTCTATTAATTAGGAGTAATTAGGAGAGAAAGTGATTAAAAAGTTTTTTAGAAATATTATTGAATGATATTAGATATTTTCTGAAATTTGGTTTGAATTTTTTTGATTTTATTGAAGAAATAAACAATTGTTAGTTAAGAAGATTATGAAGATGCATGGGCCATTGGAGATCGAAGAAATTAGGCGCAAAATAGTTTAAAGGAAGATTAACTCTTTATTTTGTAATCTTTATAAATAGTAAAATCAATCCTGAGGATCTCTCGATCCTCGGGATAGATTAATTTTCTTATTTCATTGTAATATATAGAGAATAATGAACAATAGAGAGATATCCAAGAAATTCAACCAAGCATTCGGATCTATGAATTGTCGACATTCTCTACAGCAGTTTGTTGTAAATGATTTACTAGTTATGGAATTAATAGAAGCCTTGAGCGTTTTGATCATCTTTGCGTACTGAGTTTTTAGTAACAATACCTTCTAAAGACCGTGAGCCCAGTCGGAAGGAGTTACTATCTCATCTGTAATCATGTCAATTTTATTTCAGTTCTGTGATTTAAATTTCCTTGCAACAATTAAGATAAATTCATGAGTGTGTTGATTCTTTTATGAATCAGTTATGTTGTTCATATGTAGAGAATAGATGTTTATTTAAAGGTTATTGATTGTTGTTTCATTTCCAATTACTGTTAATTTGTCACTTGAGAATTCCTTTCATTTCTACATATAGTGTTCCTTTTATCAATTCACATTTGTTGTTCCTTTTGCTTAATTCATATTTGTTGTTCTTTCTTAAATATACAGTAATTTGTTGTTCTTTTCCAACAGGTTAAATAATCATTGATAGATTGATTCATTAAGTATTCTCACAAATTATATTACTTTTTCTCAAGTAAATGAATTCAGCAATTTGATTGATGTTTTGATTCATAGTGTGTTATCGATTAGATTCCAATTCTGTTGAGTGAGTTATTAGTTCAAGAGTTTTAATGCATGAGTGAAGAACTTGATTATTACAGTAATTTAGATAGACTCGTATTTTCTTTAGCTGAATTATCTACATGATTTAAACCTATACAACTATCTGCAGAGACTTTGTTGGCATTCTTGAAAGAGAAGACAAATCCTCGGTTGATAAATTAATGTTAGACTAAGGTTGTTTTTAGGAAATTTTTAGAGACCAACATTTTGGCGCCACTATCGGGGATAATGTCAAAGATAGCATAGGTTACATTTCTATAGGATGAGGTATTGAAAATGAAAGGTAAGAACCTACGTAGGCAACAAGTAAAATGCTTGTGCCAACACCTACCTTCAGCTGATGCATAGAGGTTATATAGGTGCATAGAATTTGTGTTTGTGTGTATGACTAAGAAGAAAGAACCTGAAAAATTGAAACCCCCACCAAAAACTACAAAATCTATGGAAGGAGCACTTTCATAGACGAAATCATCTGAAAAGATGAATCTCAAGCCTCAGTTGGGCATCGAAAAGGTTCTACCCGAATCCCTTAAGCAGAAAATTCACCAAATGTAGCTCATGCTAAGGTTCATAGTGGAACTGAAGGGACTAAACCAAGTTTCCAGAATACACATACCCCAACTCCCAATCCTTCAGACAAGGGAAATTCTCATAATTTAAAAGAAGGAGAAGGGGAAACTAGTGGAATTGCTGAGGCAAACCCACCACCACCTGAACCTGATTCTCCTATGATTATGATAGGGGAGGGAACACCTGAAATCCTAGATATAGGTAGTGCAATTAAATCTCCTAAAGGACCAAATAATCAACCACCTCGAGTAGAACTACCAGACCAAGAAATCCCTGAAGGTTATTGGCATATCTTCGACCAAATGGCACAGCAAAATCAACCGCGAACCCAAGCTTCCACTTTGGAATATCCTATAGTTAATCTAGTTTCTAATGCACCAATGAAAGACATTCCACTATAGAATCTTCCAACCTTCAACGGATTGATCTCAAAGGACCCTGACGTGTTATTATTCGAGTTTGATGTCTTGTGTATAGGCTATGACTACACCTCTAAACCCCAAAAACTAAATCTATTTCCTTCCACTTTGAAAGGAGAAGATTTACGATGGTTTATGGGATTAGGGGGAGGAACTATAAATTCATGGGATGAAATGAAACAACCCTTCCTTATGAAATATCAAGACTATTGTAGAACCAAGGATTTAAAGGATGAAATCTTCAAAATGACTGCAAAAGAAAATGAAACAGTAGAGGAATATGTTGAAATTTTTCAATATAACTTGCAGATATGACCTTATGGTACACTACTAGGCGAAGTACTTTAATCCACTCTAATAAAAGGTATGAAGGATGAATGGGTAGAAACATTGAATTTAATGGGAAAAGGTGATATTTATCAAGAAACATATGATAACATTGTTTGATTGTGCATCAGGAGTTCACGAGGAAGTACACGAACCAGATCAGGAATACAGGCTTCCATCACTAGAAGAAGTAATATTACTAGTGGGAGTGTCACCTAAGAAGAAGTTGGTAATCTTTTATAAAATTTTAAAACTGACATTTTGAGTACTCTGACTACACAATTGGATGTTCTACAAGATAAATAGAAACAAGAAGAATTAGAACAATCATTGGCCATATTTTTTCCACGATGCAGAAGGAAACACGATTCAAGAGAATGTCCCTTGGACGTGGTTCGGACTTGTTCCATCTATGCCAAATACCATGCAATAGAACAATGTCCATCACTCCCAGGACTAAAGGTTGTCTTCAGAGAGGCAGAAGAGGAAACAAAAACAGTATATCTGATGGCTCAATGTCGCGAGTGGTAAGATTGACCCCCAAGTATGCTACAAGATCCCTCTTCTTTCTTTGCTGGACATTATAATCAACAACATAATTTTAGAAATACATGGAAGGGCCAACCATTTGCTAATCCCACCTGGCAGTCCCAACAATATCCTACTACACCCTTGCTAAATTAACCATTTTCTAATCCTACTTGGCCTAACCTGCAATACCCTACCCCATTTTGGCAGAATTCAAATAATAACTCATATCCTTCACAGTGGACTAGCACAGCTGCCCAAGCCCCCAATTGGAATCAAAACTAGTAGCGCCCCATGGGACTAACCAATCAACCCATGAGGATGGCTCCTCAAGCTCAACCCACTTTACAAGCTCCACTTCAACTACCCCAAAATCCTCAACCTCAAATGCGCCCTCAATTACCAACTCAACCCAACCTGAATCCTAACAACAGACCAGTCCAGCTCGTGCAAATTGTTGAAAATTTAGAAGGTGGAACAAATTATGTTTGGTGTAATGAAATTTGGTTGAGATCAGGGCGTATAATTTCTCCTGAGGAAATAAACTTTCATCAAGAACATGAGAATTAGAATGACATACAACCAGCAATAAAACCATCGACTGTGGTCATAACAGAAGAAACAGACCAGGGGGGAAACATAGTCGAGCAACAACATCCTGATAAGGACGTAATTTATCCTCCCCCATTCCCCGAGGGGATAATTATAGCAAAACCAGTTGTATATCCTAATTTTGATATCGTCGGGGAACTAAAGAATCTATGTGTTAAAATTCCACTCCTACAGGCTTTGCAAAATATTCCTATTTATGCAAAAACAATCAAAGAATTATGTGGGAAGAAACTTGTAAGGAAAACTAAGAACCCATCAACTGTTCATGTAGTACGAACTTTGTCCGACCTTATTCTAGGAAAGCAAGAGCCAGTCAAAAACACAGGCCCAGGGAATCCCGTGGTAACAGTTCAGATACAGGGTTGTTTTTTTCAAAATACATTGCTAGATTTAGGGGCAGTCGTCAATATTCTGACCATCAAGACATGTAATGTCTTGGGTATCACCTCCTTCAAACCTACTTCAACTATGTTGCAACTGGCTAATAGATTGGTGGTTAAACCAGTCGGCACATTACAAGACATAGCAATCTCAGTCGACTCTTGGGAATACCCAACTGATTTCCTAGTTATCAACCCAAGAATTAGACTCGATGGAAACCCATTGATATTGGGACGACCGTGGCTAGCAACAGCAGTTGCATACATAGGATGTCGTACAGGCAACATGAAAATTGCTAGGGGAAGTGCTATAAAGAACCTTATCATGTATCCTCCAGCTAAACCAAGACTGCCTGTCATACATCAGCAGTTGCAACCATATAGATATCCGAAAGAAAACCTATGATCTCCTCTCACACTGGAAGAAGATCTTGGGCTCAAAAATTAGTTAGAAGATGATGTGATTAGCAGCTTCATTAACATCCCAACTATGGTAAGCAACCCAACATGTCAAATGCTAAAAGTTGTTTTAGATAATGAAGCATAGGGAGATCCTTTGGAAGAATTGATGGAGAAATAGATTCCCACTACTGTTGTCCATAACAGCAATTCAGTTGAAATTGCACCAGGAAGATTTCTGAATATTAATTCCAATTTGAATGAGCAACAACAACAAAAATTAATTCAGATCCTCTCTAAATATCAACAGGATTTTTCTTGGGAGTATCCTAACATGAAGGGCATTGATCCCCAACTCTGTACACATCATATCTATATTGAGAAATATGCTCGATCCATCCGACATCCCCAAAGAAGATTTAATCCTCATCTCAGGGACGTTGTTAATGAAGAATTACAGAAACTGTTGGATGTAGATTTCATATATCCTATTTCAAACAGCCAGTGGGTCTCTCCACTAGTAATCTTCCCTAAGAAGAATGGGAAGTGGGGAATATGTGTGGACTACAGAGAGCTCAATAAATATACCTAGAAGGAGCACTTTCCCCTACCTTTTATTGATCAGTTCCTTGATACCTTAGCAGGGAAGTAGTTTTTCTCCTTTCTAGATGGCTTCAGCGGTTATAATCAGATTCAAATTGCTTCGGAAGACCAGGATAAAACTACATTTACATGTCCCTGGGGTACCTTCACATACCGAGTGTTTCCCTTTGTATTATGTAATGCTCTAGCCACATTCCAAAGATCTATTTTGAGAATATTTTCTGATTTGATTAATGAAGGAATTGAGGTTTACATGGATGATTTCACCCCTTATGGCATTGACTTTGATCAAGATTTAAGAAATATGGAAAAAGTATTGGAACGATGCATTGCTACCAGGCTATGTTTGAGTCATGAGAAATTTCATATGATGATGACTAAAGGTGTGGTACTAGGACACTATGTTTCTGTAGATGAAATCAAGGTAGACCCAACAAAAATATAGGTAATCTTTAATCTGCCTACACCCCGTACACAAATAGAGGTACGTAGTTTCCTTGGCTATACAGGATATTATCATAGATTCATAGAAAAAATTTCAAGGATAGATGCACCTTTACATGCTTTAACTGGTAATGTGGAATTTTAGTGGTTTCATAAGTGTGATGTTGCATTTGCAGAGCTCAAAAGGCTAGTTTCAATAGCACCGATGCTGAGAGGACCAAACTGGAAATTACCATTTCACATCTCCTCAGATGCATTAGATATCGCCATAGGCATTGTCCTTAGACAGGAACAAGACAAGAAACCTTATGTTATTTATTTTATTAGTAAAAAGCTTACTCCTGCTGAATTAAATTACACAGTAACAGAAAAAGAATTTTTAGTCATTATACATGCCATTAATAAATTTTGCTACTATATAACAGGCTATCCACTTATTCTGTATATTGATCATTATGTTATCCAATATTTAGCTAAAAAACAAATTACTAATGGACAGGTTACTCGGTGGTTGTTTCTATTGTAGGAATTCAACATCACCATTAAGGATCGGCCCGGAAGAGAGAATCTTGTTGCATATTTCTTGTCTCTCATACCTAAAACAGATAACTCTTTGACAGTTGAAGACCAATTTCTAGAATAACACATGTTCGTTGTCACTATTAAGACACCTTGGTACGTTGATGTGGTGAATTATCTGGCAGCTGGGAAACTACCAGCACACCTGTCATCAAGAGAGAGGAAACTAATCGTTCAACACAGTGCACAGTTTACCTGGAATGGTGGATATGTTTTCCACACAGGGTTTGATCTGAAGATCTGAAGATGTGTCAGAGATGATGGAATTTACAATGTATTGAAGGCGGGTCATGATGAGCCCTGCGGTGGATATTTTGCAGACTACAGAACTAGGCATAAGGTTTTACAGATGGGCTACTATTGGCTCTCAATATTCAAAGACGCAAAGAAATATGTCCAGGCCTACGAAAACTGTCAGAGGATGGGTCGACCAGGCCAAGCTGATGAGATGCCCCTACAAGAACAAGTAGTGGTGAAACCTTTAGAGAGATGGGCACTGGTTATTTTTGGCCCCTTCAACCCAAAATCGAACTAGAAAACCTATATACTAGTTGCAACAAACTATACGACCAAGTGGGTAGAAGCAGTAGCCCTGCCAAAAACAATTGAGGAAGAAGTCATTAAGTTTCTCTTTGAATCATTTGTATGCTATGGATTACCCAGGGAATTAATCACTGACGGAGGGTCGAAATTTACAGCACATAAAATCATGGCCACTCTGTGAAATTATCACATTAAACATAGGGTTACCTCCCCATATCACCCACAGGAAAACATATAAGTGCAAAGTACCAATAAATTCTTGGAGGAAATTTTGAAAAAAATAGTCTCAACAAACTGTCAAAATTGGGAAGTCGAGCTTCCAAATGCCTTATGGGCCTATCGCACAACATGGCGTAACACTACTGGATACTCTCCTTATCACCTATTATTTGGAAAAGAACATATCTTTCCAATTGAATTTGAGATCAAGACTCTAAGAATGGCCCAGGAAATTGGACTGGATCTTACGGAGGCACACACACAGTGCTTACAGCAGCTCAACGAGTTAGATGAAGCATACATGTTCTCCCTTCAGCGCACAACTATTATTCAACCGTAGAGAGATAGTTGGAATGTTAAGCATATCAAGAAGAAATCCTTCCAGAAAGGTGATTGGGCGCTTCTCTATGATTCCAGATTTCAGGATTTTTTTGGGAAATTGCAGACAAGGTGGCTGGGACCATACGAAATCAAAGAAGTTCATAATAATGGCACTGTCACTTTAGTCGCCATCGACGGGTCTGGTTCTCCTTTTCTGGTAAATGGACATTGGCTACAACTCTACCATCGACCGCTTTCAAAAGAATCATTTTGCCAAGAAGTAAGTAATGATCCTACAGTTCATATTTTAGTTGGATCGGAAGGTAACCCAACAGCTTCAACTTCATAAAATTGTTGTTTTTATCAACACTGTACATATTGTATATAGTTTTCTTAAGGATTTGATTGAGTTTTTAGATTTTTTACTTTCTAGAAAAATTACTATAAAGAGATTTGGAGAATAAAACCTAGAAAAGATGACTGCAATGAATATAATTAGCACTCTTTTATGTTCCTTATTCAAAACTTCAAATTTCTCCTGTCTCAGTTTGAAGAATACATCAAACATAAACTTTGTTTTACACAGGAGATGAATATGTCATGTTTTGCGGCAAAACGTTGGGAGACGGAACTAAAAGAATGCGTAGCTGTAATAAAAAGAAAATAAATACACAACACTACAAACCATTCAATACTTTGATCATTAAATAAACCTGCCCATAAAAATTGAATGAATTTAGTTGATGACTAATCAATCCTAGATTCGCTAAAACAAAAATGTCTTTGGGTGGTATCCAATTACTTAATTAGATGGTTAAAATTTGAACATCATCGTTGTCGTTCCCTTTGTGTGATTGTCATTCCATCTGTGGGTAGTGTCGTTCATTTGAATAGAACAACTATCGCTCCCTTTGTTGTGATTGTTTTCTCTTTGTGGGTAGTGTCGTTCATTTGAACGAAACAACTGTTGTTCCCTTCTATTGTGATTTTTGTTCCCTTTGTCGCGACTGCCATTCCTTTTTTGGGTAGTGCTGGTCAGTCAAAATAAACAACTATTGTTCCTTTTGCGTTTTTTCTTGTTGTTGTTCCTTTCCTTGAAAGTAACGATTTTTCACCAACAACACGTCCTTATGATACGTTTAGCCACCCCTTTAGGCATGAAATTCACCAACTAGTTTTCAATAGAATTATTTCTAATCATCATGGTAACGATCTATCATTTTGTTTTTGTGGACTATCTATTATTAAATTGTTCATGGATTTATTTGTTTTTTCGAATTATTTTTATATTGTTCATAATCTTTAACCACCATGATTCATTTCTTTCCCCTATATATATGCATATACTTGAATGATAATTTCCTTCACATCATAATAAGGAGTCTAAGGCACATTTTATTTGGCTCTCTTACACTTCTTATGCCATCCCACACCCTTAAGGAGTAGATGAGCCTCCCTGAATAAAGACTTAAAAAAATAATAATAAATAAATAAATAAGAGAGAGGAAGTAATAATAAAGAAAATAACCTTCTTCCAAATAGGATAGGGGGTCTCATAATGAGCCAACCTACCACGATCATAAGACATTAACATAAATGACATTCCCACTATGGCTACCACACCAGGGAAATGGCCTTTTTCATTCAGTGTCAAAGGATAAGAGGTCTCATCACGAATCGGCTTGTTCACTTAGGTTACTATCTAGTGAGTGGCATTGTCGTTATCTAGCTACCAAACCAAGATAGTGGCCTTTTTAGGAGAAGACGATTTAAGCTATTTACTAAGGACATTGGCTCATCTATGGGTTAAAAGGCAACCCTGTCGAGACTATGGACGCCTGCTGGCAGCAGTGGCTCTGCATGTGGTATGGAAGTTTATCTTAAGTTTTTGTGTTCCTAGAATTCCTTTCTTAAAAAAAAAGGCTATCATTCCGGTTATATTCAACACAAGGGAAAGTAACAAAGTCATGACATGTGGAATATTTATAAAACATGAACAAATTTAAATTACTCGGAATATTCTTCCTTAAACATATTTGAACATGGCTATTTGAAATTATACTTCCCACAAAGAGATATGATTATCGTTCATCATTAACATTAAAATGATTTGAAAGTTATTAATGATTGTTCTTCCAGCGGCAGCGACACAATAATTATCCTTCACTTGAACTGACCACTATCATTACGCCCGCACATATCGACAGTGGAGGTTGACCTTTTTATTTATTAGGGGGCGGATACTCTACACAATTATTGATAGACCATAATGATTACAGTTAATGGGAGAATTTGTATTTCTATATGCCATTGTTGTTCTGTAATTTTTACCATTTTTAGTAATATTTTCTCACAGGATGGTCTAACTAAGTTTGTAGTTTGGAATGATAGTTGTACTGACTTGTTTATAGAAAACATGGGAGGCTGAAGCATCCACTACAATCCCATATTGCTGCAAGTAACCGACCAATAAAGAGAAATTTTACATTGTCTGGGATGGATAGAATACTTCAACAAATTGCAGGGATTCGACATAAATATCACGCTAGCATTTTTCCAAAACTTTCTGAGGGGAATCTCAATAATTTGAGACATACAAATTCCAGTTATTGATGCAATTATAGCTGAGGTAACCGGCCTCCCAAACGAAGGATCACAGTGGACCAAGAAATACATAAAACTCAAGGAGGTTGTGGAGTCCTTCGTCGAACCAGAAGAAGAATTCGACAAAAAGGGGAAAGGACTCAACCCCACTGCTCTCAGCGAACCATGGAGGGATATAGCAGGCGTAATACAGAGATATATCACATGTTATGGGATATATGATGTGGTGAGACCGTGCCACCTCAAACTATTGGCAGAACTAAAACAAAGTTCAGTGATAAATTTACCATTCTTTTTTAATGCCATGCTTCATGAAGTCGTTGCAAGAACCCAGAAGGCCAAAGACCCTGCCAATGTAATAAGTCACCATGGGCTAGTAAAATTTATAGTGATAAATGCCTTAAACCACACACAAATAACTTGGGGAGATTTAATTGAGCCTGGTAGGCCCCTACTGTTGATACTGAGAGGGGGGTGAATCAGTATCAAGTACAATTTAAAAAAAAAATCCAACTTATACTTAAAACATTCAATTATATCCAATGATCAATGAACAATAGTATAATAGTTACACCAATACACCACAATACACCATGCACAATATATATGAGAAATAATCAATAGTTTTTGTTCAAGGGAAGTAATGACTTCCAAAGGTAGCTACAGCTT
>ML790009.1:236524-251346 GCA_009831015.1 Picea engelmannii | reverse complement strand
ATACATTCAAGAGTTTTTGATGATTCTTTACCTTTGATGATCTTGATGGAGTGGTCTTCAATTTCTTCCTTCTCCTTCTTGCTTTGATATGTCTCCTCTAGCTTTAGCCATAGATCCTTGGCAGAAGTGCATTGTCCCATGATATCTTTGATAGGGCTTGGGAGTCCACTAAGAATGGTCTTGAGAGCCAATGCATCATTCTTCTTTCCTTCCCTTTGAGCTGTAAACTTTGACTTGTTCTTCAATGGAACATATCCACCAATGGTTGCCTTCCAAATAGTTGTTCCCATTGTCTTCAAGTATAATCTCATCTTTATTCTCCAAGTGGAATAGTTTTCCTCATCAAGGATTGGAACTTCATCATCCATTTTTGTGTCTATGGATCTCCTTCAAGATTTTTAAGGCTTGTAGTGAAGGCCCACTCTGATACCAATTTTTGGACACACCTACCACACTTAGAGGTGGGGGTGAATGAGTGTGGAGATCTTTTTCCCAAAACTTCCCTCTTACAAAAAAACTCCTTAGTTAACATTCAACATTTTCTCATTACTCATTGTTGTCATTTATAATCAGTTAGATGTGAATACATATCAGAAACATATCATCAACAAATCATCTCCACAAGGAACACAAAGAACACAAGATGTATGTACATTTTTTCTTTTTATTATGCACTTCAATTCGGGGGTTTTTTAGCAACAACTGAATAGAGTACAAATCTACAAGAGCACCAGCTCTATATGCAAGACTCATCTTACATTATCAGCACCAAATGAGATGAGGCAACAATCCTCAATAGATATCAATCTGTTAACATAAACAAGTGCATCAACCATGCACCAACCTGTGCCAAACAACCTGTAATCAACCTGTACCATACAAAAGTGCATACAACCATGTACCAATTATATACCAATCATGTTTCAAATACTCATCAATAATGACTCATCAATATGTACCAATATCATCAACTATACACCTCATGTATGTGCCAATTCATCAACAGCTTGTCTCAACCATGACTAGTTTTGGATTAGTCAACAACCCCAACTTGAAATAATCATAACTTTGTACCTGTAATGAATAAATCTATGAAATGGATATACAATGTTATTTATTGTGTTTTATGCAATTCCTTCAGGTGGCACTGCTTGGAACCTCTCAAAAAAGGCCTTATAGAAAAAATGGCATACCTTGCTAAATTCTGACTTATTCTAGAGAGTGAACTTGTAGAGCGTGCCCCACACGAAATATTTGATTAAATGATCGAAAACTGTTAAATAGAATACTATAGACTGTACCCTAACCAACACATTTTTTTTCACTTAATTTGGATCTGTTATGAAGAAGTTATGACGTTTTTACCCGAAACACCTGTTTTTTACTAGTTTCAGGACTAGCCACAAACCCTATTTTCCACGTAGTGTAACTCCAAAAATACAATGACCCACAAGCTGAATTTTTTACCACATATGATTGGATATGTTTTCTCAATGGAATATAAATTTCATGGTCTGAATCATTATATAAAAAAAGTTATAGTGAAAATGGTGAGATGACCTGTAAATAACATACCTTAGAAAGCACCATCAAAAGAATTTATCCTTCCTTGCATTTCAGCCTTTTTTTCTTCACCTTTCCTCTAAATTTTGGCTTAGATATCCTTGATTACATCATACAAATATAGATATTCAATATTCTCAAGTGTGTTTAAAATGATAGATCCTTGCCTCTTATTTATACTCTCTAAGTAGCTTCCTTAAAAACATCTTCTAGGTCACTTGGCCCCACTTTCCTTATTTTAGGGTTAACCCACTTCTAATTTCTCCATTAAATTTATTATTTAAATAATTTATTTTGTATTAACTTTGAATTATAGTACACTCATCACTTCAGTTTATTATTTACCTTTTAAAATCCCTTAAACCACTTTGATTACTTTGACCTTTTGGGGCTTCTAGATGACATGTGAGGGTCCTCCAACTTCGTAAGGCCATAACTCTCAAATCGTGAAAAGTTATGTGACATTCCACATACCACCAGAAATGGCATGGCATGTACTATCCATATAGAATAGTATTATCTGAAAATATACCATAACTCATACCATTACCCATCAAACAAACTTAGGTCCATTACCCAAACCTGGGGTCTCCAACTTCTCATGGCCATAACTCTCTAACCATGAGAAGTTATGTGACGTTCTACATACCACCGGAAATGGCATGACAAGAACTATACATATAGGATAGTTTCCCTGACAAATTCAATGTCTTTCATCTCATTATTCCATAATTAATAATGGGTTCTCTTACTCCGCAAAGCATCTTCCCATGAGGCCTTTCACCATAAGGGGACCACTTTGGAGTTCATCAATTTGTGCACCTTATCAATCATGATAAGAAAATAATGAGAGCAAGGTTCATCCAACCATTCTTCTAGGATAACTCAATATGCAAAGCATCTTCCCTTGAGGGATTTCACCATAAGGGAACCACTTTGGAGTTCATCCATTTGTGCACCTTATCAATCATGATAAGACAATAATGAGAGCATGGGTCCTCCAACCATTATTCTAGGATAACTCAATCTGCAAAGCGTCTTCCTGTGAGGGATTTCACCATAAGGGGATCACTTTGGAGTTCATCCATTTGTGCATCTTATAAATCATGATAAAACAATAATGAGTCATCTATACATTTTTCCAACAATGCATCATATACTAATGAAACCACATCAATCCATCTTCATCATGTATCAATGACAACTCATTGATCCATATTCATCATATCAATGACAACTCATTGATCCCTCTTCATCTATGCATTCTCATCAAGGACAATACATATTATATTACATCAATCATCAATCAATCAATCCTTTGACATCAATCAATCACTTGACATCAATCAATGAAATCAATCAATCAAACCATTGGCATCAATGACAACATCATCCAACAATTGCATATGTGAAATATGACTAGTAGTTTATGATGTTGATTATGGATCGTTGACATGTTTCATTGATGGATGCAGTCTGATGATTGCTTGCTAATCAGACTCACATTTGGAGTAAAGGGGTCATGCATGAGAACCAAATATATTGAGGGAGAGGTGTAGAAGCATCCCTACCACAACCTACTAGCACTCTCGTTGTGGCTCGAACTGTAAGTTAACAATTACCTAGTTTGAGAGATCCACGACTTCGTGAGGACAGACTGAGACAGTTGCTCACAAAGATTCTAAGGGGTGCACAATAAGGAAGGGTCTGTATTCCTTAGAATCCCTTAGTCTCCCAAAAGGTCTCCAGATGGAGTATTGACTCCAAGGGTTGTATGTCTACCAAAATCAGTCAAAAGGCGAGTGTTACCCTTGGAGCACGTAGTGCATCTTGAAGGGCACGTCGCATAAAATAAACATGAATGAAGGCAAGTGGCACCCTTGGAGAACGTAGTGCATCTTGAAGGGCATGTCGCAGTTTGTAAACAAAGGTGAGTCAATGAACCTAGGTGCTTAGAAAACGATATCTTACCTTGACTTAGTCATCCTTAAAATAATTATGTATGAGTAAAGTTTATAATTATAACCTTCCCTTAAAAATTTGCTAAACCTAGTTTAATTTAAAGCCTAGGTCTAAGTAGGACATGAGGACTAAAAATTAATTAAGCAATTAATAAAGGGGGGATAAAGAAAAATATGGGGTAAAAATTAAATTTAGAATTTAGAGGATTAAATTATTTAAAAATATTAATTTTTTTTTATGTGCAAAATTTGCTAAATTCGAACTTAGACAAAAAGGAGAAATTAATTGCAAAAGAAATGTGGAACATAGAAGGAATATAGTATAAAGAACTTTCCTAAAATGAACTCAACTAATATTTAAGAAAGGCGTCAGCCATTAAGGGAATGTGAGGGAATAAAGGGACGTCGAGGAGCGTTTTTAGGTGGGTGAGGGAAATTGGCAATTTAATTTAATTAATTAAATGAATTTCTGGTGCAACTAAGGGATTGGGTGACAAGTGTACCGAGGTAGATATTTCCTAATAAATTTTTAATAAAACTAATTTAATGTGCAAATGGAAAATTCACTAAAAAGAAATCTATAAAAGAAATTGCAGGGAAGAGGAATGGAAACAACTGGCAAGCGTAAGATTATGCTGCCGAATTTTTCTTGACTGATTTTTCTTGTGGGATTTGGGATACCCAGCTCAAATAGAAATTGACAGCTCGACCTTGTGAGGTGAGCTAGGAGCTATATTTCTCTGGTTTGTGTGTGTGGCCTCTTTGTGGCTCGAGGGGCTTAGGTGGGAGAAAAGTACCCCTAGTGTTGGCTGGGAAGTACCGATGAAGTCTCATCAATTGGAAAGAGGGAGTTTGGATGGAGCACCTTAGCAGAGAAGAATCTCGCCTGTGTCGTCTTCGGTTACGGTATTCTCATTGAAATTTTATTTATAAATTATTTGGTTATTTATGTATGGTTTTCCTTTTTTCCGCATATGTATAAAACACTATATTCCAAGGTGTTCTCCATGCATCTTGAGTTGTGATAAGATTGGTTATTTATGTATGGATTTTGTTTTCGTCGCTTATATAGACAAGCACTGTTATCGAATGCATTCTCCATGTAGTTGAATTGTATTGAGATCTGGTTGTTTATGCATGGTTTCTTATTCACTACTTTTGTATGAAAACCTTGGGTCAAACACCTTCTCCTTGTCGCTTATATGGTATTAAGAATGTTGCTGATATGACCCTTATGTTCTGAGAATGTTGATGTTATGTCTCTTGTATTGTTGTGATGTTATATTCTAAAATGTTTATATTACGTCCTTAATGCATAGTTGCAGTTGTGTCCCTTTTGGGCTCCTTGTTGGCCCTCACACTTGACACTTGATGTTACCCCATGATTTGGCATACAATGCGGATTCGATGTGTTGAATGTCGGTGCTTCGATGACTTGTAAATACAATTTAGAGATTGGCTTTAAAGGCCATTTTTAATTTTCCTAAGAACCCCGTGAGTGCACTCGGTTTGATCTGTGTTTTAAGTTTGTTGGTTCCACCGGTGTTAGCGTTGGGCATGCCTTCTTCCTGGAAGTTTAAACTTGAAAAGGTACATACCCTCTACAAGTTTTCACGCCCTCTTCACTACAATTACAAGTTGGTTCCAGTAATTTTGCAAGTTGTTTCACCTCAGTGACCCAACAAGTACCTCTACCTTGCCTCAATGCCTGGCGCACATTATTCTCCACTAGATTTTTGTTTAAAAAAAAAAATGCTCTCACTCAGCAACCTTGTGTTCACCCAATGCGTATGAGAGCATATGTTTATAAATGACCTGTTTTATTGACTGGTACTTTAATTATGGAACTCAAGATTTTAATTATTTGATTGATTTTAATTATTATTGAATGAGTACATATAAATTTTTATAGGATAACATCGCTCTTACCCAGCTTCAGTTCTTAAAATCGCCCTCCACTTCTATAGCTTCATCCTCGGCGTTTTGGGGAAGGACACATTTATCTCAGTGCCTTAATCACTTGCCCAGATATTGGGTATCTCCCTCTCTGAGATGATGTGATTTTGCATTCCCAGCGTCCGGGAAAATAGACACGCATCCTTCCCTTTTTCCACTTGGTGTTTTGCTACTTTTACCAGCAATTCGTTTTTCTTCTCCTCGCCATTTTTTTCCTCCACGCTTAGTGAAGTTTATCCTCCATGCTCAGCGAAATTTAGCCTCCATGCTCAGTGAAAATATTTCCTCAACACTCAGCGATTTCAATGCATAAGAACCCCTGCGTGTTGAGCAATAAATTCGCCCAGCGTGGGAGCACGTCGCCTTTGCTTTTTGCATTGTGTTTCTGCCTTCTGATGCGGACATGGAAAACCCCTACAAGTTTGAGAAAAATAGAAACGCCCAGCCTGATCATGCTGCCTCTGCATTTTGTTTTGTATTCCTTGCTTTATTAATGTTATTATTAAATCTTATAATAATTGTCATCGTTAATGTAAGCTTGTAGCAATTGTTTAGCTTTTAATATTGATTTTATTAAATGTTTAATGAATGGTTATTTAATGGTTGCATAAGAGTTATTAATGTTATTATTAACCATTATAATAATGTTCATCATTAATGTAAACTTGTAATAAATGCTCATCTTTAACTGTTTTCTTTTATTAAATGTTTAATGAATGGGTATTTTAATGGTTGCATAAGCGTTAATGTAAGCTTGTAATAAATGCTCATCTTTAACTGTTTTCTTTTATTAAATGTTTAATGAATGGGTATTTTAATGGTTGCATAAGCATTATTAATGTTCGGTGATTACTAAATGCTATAATAATGTTCATTATTAAAGGTCGGTTTTATTAACTGTTTAGGATGAAGGGTTATTACTAATGCTTGTTTTAGTAAATGTTTATAGAGGAGTGGTTAAGCAAAGAACTTTATTCTCTTGCACAATGGATTGCATGTCATAATGATAGTTAAAGATTTTTAGATTTCTTTGTGCCTTGGAATAAAAAGGCTTGGATACTCTTGCGCAATAGATGACGTGGATGCATGTTCGCTTAGATTTAGTTTATTTCTTGCGCGCATGAAAATTAATGTATTGAATGATAGTTTTAGATGTTTAGACTTTTATTTTATTTAGTTTATTCTTGAATGATGGTTTTAAACTTAGTTTATCTATTGCGTGCATGAAAATTTAAGGTATCAAATGATGTATTGTATAATATTTAGATTTGTCTTCTTTTGCGCAATGAAAAGTCAATGTAATGAATGTTTGTTTGTTATTTACTTCTTGCGCCATGAAAAATTTGGTGTAGCAATTGATTGATGTGTGATCAGTTAAGAAGGTTGTTTACAATGTGCCATGAGAATAAAGTGGATAATTACCTAACGCCTTTTAAATTAAAGTCAATTACTGTTGCACCAGTTAATATTTAGATGATTACATTTTCACCATGGATTATGTCGTGATAAAGTAAAAATATTATTTGTGCGCTTAAAAAATGATGATGTATTATTAGTTATGTGATTGGATTATTTACGCACAATGATCATTAAGTGAATATGTTAATCTGGAAAATGGATCATGTGCTTACCTTGATAATGATGTTGATTATTTAAGGAATGATTTAATCGTGTTCTTGGAAGTTAAGTGGATATCGTTGCACCTTAAAAAATTAATAAGTAGATTATTTGCACCTTGGCTTATGTCGTTGCTGCATTGATTTAGTATTAAGTTCTCCTATGCTATGGATTTTATGTTACATGTGTTGGTCTTTTTAGAAGGCTATTGCACCTTGATGATCGTTGATGATGTTGCTAATTGTTATGATGTTTTAATTTTCCTAATGCAATAAAAAAAATATTGGCCTGTTGTACGTAGCTTGTGTGTCGTAACGACGGGGTCGCTACATATGGTATCAGAGCGGGTTCAACCCTGGACTATGGATAGCCACACCTTCCAATGAATTAATCCATTGATTAATACTCAGCTATAACTAAATTATTAACCTATCCTTGCAGTAATCACGGCTAGAGGACATCATAGAAATTCACAACGTGGTGTTGGGGAAGGAGGTGTGACACCTCTAGAAATGGTTGCACCCTAGGAGTTTAAACTCCAAGGGGGAGAACAAGTTCTTGGGTAGCTTTCGATTGTTGTAAGGGATGTGTATGGTCTGAAAAGGTCCTTCTAGAGAATGACAAAGGCCTTGATTAAACATCTGTACTGAGATGAGGCCAGGGAGCCTATACCCTTGAGGGTCCATAGCGCACCCCAGCCAGTGCTTGTAAAAATCACAGAGAACTCTAGAAGATTAGGTTCCTGAGTTCACGACTGCCACAAACGGCTCATCCATTAAGGCATGGTTTGAGAACAAGTCATTGTGCTTCGTGCTTCGCGGTTATGACCTCCAGCACAAAGTTTTGCATGGCAGTATTCAACTAAAGGGGATCACTCTTCTGTGGTGGAAGATGCTCCTATCTCAGCTAAACATGGATGTCGAAGCCATGTATTGGGAAATATTAGAGGAACGGTTCCAGGAGATGTATTTGTCAAAGGAATTCATTGAGTTCCAACTCGATGAGTTCAACACCTTACGATAGGATGGTCGTACGACGTCAAATTATGAGACCATATTTAGGCAGCTACTTCGATATGCCTCGCATCTGAACACAAAGAATATGGAGATTAACAAGTTCGTGCTCAGCCTTAACTCCAGCTTTCATGCGAAGGTGAGGAACTAAAATGCCTCAAAAATTGCATGATGTAGTCTAGTAGGCCTCGTATATGAGAAGGATTTGACCACGGGAGTCAGGGCATGAATCCCACAAGACTGTCTGGACTGACGACATCCAGTGCATAGCAGCATCAGATGCCAACTAGGCAAGACATCTCGGTATCAAGATACATTTATAGGACCATTGTTCGCAACACCATGACGATAGGTTCCTCATTAGAGGGATCCCTACAGGGGACCACTTCATCCGTAGAAGTGCCACTAGAAGCCTCAGTTTATGTTTTTCAGAAGAACAGACCAAGATCTTAGGATGGTGGGATAGAAGATTCTATTTCAGGGCTAGGAGTACTAGACCAGAGGTGGGCGATGGCCATGTGGAGAGCCACCTTACCAAAAGGATTGTCCAGTTGAAAGGGCCAGAGCGACCGGGTCAACAGGACACACTATTGTTGGGGAGATGGGCAAGGCCCATAGGATTCATGACCACAGTGAATAACCGCCAGGCCGAGCACCATTCCACTATGCTCAAGGCATCAGGTACCATCGCCAACCAAAATTTTAGTATTTGTTAGATTTTGGTGCTACAGAGAGCTCCATTCCTAGTATCGCGCTGAAGGGATTCAGGTAAAGGCATTCGACAGGATGAGATTAGATTCGCCGCAATGTCTTTGGGTGCCAACCAGATGGTTGGAGGAAGGGGTATGAACTGTCGCTGTAACCTAGGGATTAGTGTAATGAAGTTCAACCTAAACGTCGTGATTTTAAGATCTTATGACGACGTGATTAGTATGGAATGGTGGGAATCACTTGATGCGATACTCATTGGTAAGATGAAGTGGTTGAGATGGACCGATGATGAGGGATAGAGAAGTGTAATCATGGAATACTATGGGGAGTATCCCTAAGGTTCATTTCTTCCCTACAACTACAAAAGATCACACACAAGGATGCAAGTTATATTCCTACTTAGCGTTGAACGTCAAGGGCAGGGAAGAAGGATTAGAAAAACCTTTCGGTAGTACAATATTTTGTGAACGTGATTCCCAGAAGAATTACTAGGTGCATCACCCGAAGCCAAGATGGAAATTACCATCGGCTTAAAATATGGAACTGAACTAATACCAAGAACACCTTATCGGATGTTGACCCCTGATTTATAGGAGTTGAAAATGCAACTGAGGGAGTTGTTGGACCTAGGACTTATACGTCCAAGTGTGTCACCTCATGGTGCGCTTATTATTATCCTACAAAAGAAGGATGGGTCATGGAGGAATATGTATTAACTACCGTCTTTAAACGAGGCAACGATCAAGAACGTGTATATGCCAAGTATAGACAATTTGCTTGATCATATGTAAGGTGCGACGGTGTATTCAAGATTGATGGGAGATCAGGTTATCACCCGTTATGAATTAAAGAGGAATATATTCCTAATACCACTTTCAAAACACAGTTCAGACACTATGTGTTTATTGTTTGGCATGGGGACAGAAAAACACCCCAGAGGTATTCATGAGCTTGATGAAAGGGGTGTTCCAAAATACTTGAACAGGTTTGTTCAAGTATTCATTGATGACATTTGATATGTTCTTTGATGACGGCACTACATGATGAACGTTTTTCCTAGCATTACAGGGTTTACAGGAACACAAATTTTGAGAAACTGTCGCAATGATCTCAAGGATTCATTGCTTAGGGCATGTCATCTCCGACGAAGGTATCGCTATGGATCCAGCGAAGGTAGGGGAAATTATGGAATGGCCTGTGCCAACGAGCATACCCGAGGTACACATCTTCATGGGTTTAGCAGGATATTATTGACAGTTAGTCGAAGTTTTCTCGAAGATAGAAAATCTTATTACAGAGTTGCAGAAGAAAAACAAGAAATTTGTTTGGACCAAGAAATGCGCGGAAGCATTTGAAAGGCTCAAGGAGATGTTGACGACAGCGCAAATACTAAAAGTACCTAACATGGATGAGGACTTATTGGTAAGAATAGATGCATCCAAAGGAGGCTTAGGCAGAGTCTTGATGCAAGACGGTTGAGTGATCGCTTACATCTCAAGAAGGTTAAGAAAACATGAGGAGAACTCTGCGAAACACGATTGGGAGTTATTGGCCATTCTGTATGCCTTGAGATTGTGGGGACATTACCTAATTGGATGGAATTTCAAACAAAAAAAAAGGACCACTATGGTTCGCAACACCATTTTAGGCAAAGTGATTTGAACACACGACATAGGCGTTGGTCAGAACTGCTTAGCAAGTACGATTTTGAGATTCCCTACTTAATAGGAATAGTGAACAGAGTTGGGATGCATTGAGTTAGAGATCATGCATATTCTCGGTGGTACATCTTCATACGAATCTTCATGAAATGATTCTAACTATTGTGCGACAATGACTGGTATAAAGAGGTTAAGGAATTTTGTCAAACAAGACACCATGTTGGTACCAAATTGAGGGATTTACTGTGGACAACGAAGAATTAACGAGATATAACAACAGAATTTACTTATCTCCCAACGATGATTTGAGAATGTTTTATCTTATACAAATCTCATAGAGTAGTGTACATGGCTCATCCAGGAGTCATCAGATGAGGACAAAGCTTAAGCCCTTATTCTTCTAGAAGGGATAAAGGTAGACATTGTCAAGTGTGTGGCGAGATGTCTAGAAGGTTGGTAGGTGAAGGATGAACATAGACATTCGGAAGGATTGCTATGACCACACACTATTCCGGAATCGAAATGGGGGGTCATTTCGATGGAATTCATTGGGGAAATTGTCATTGACGGCATGGGGGCACGAATCGATTTTTGTGATAATTGAAACTCTAACGAAGATTTCACATTTTTTCCCTGTGCGTATGACACATCAGGCACCAGGTATATCTAGATTTTATGTTAGCAAGATATTGGTACTGCCAGACGTACCAAAAGAATCATATCCAATAAGGGAATCAGTGTTTTCCAGACGATTTTGTACGAGTTTCCCAAGAGGCCTTGGGAACACCACTGAACTTTAGTACAACACATCCCTAAGATAGACAGGATGACCAAAGGAACGAACCAAATTTGAAAGGTTGTGTTGCATATGTGTGTGTTTGGACCGACATAAACGTTGGGAATAGTTTTTGTCTCTGGCCGAGTTTGTGTGCAACAACCGCCATCAAGGTATTGTTAATATGGCATTGTTGCGTTTATCTATGGGAAACCATATCAAACAGCTTTGAGTTGGGATAGACTCGAGGATTGGGTCCTAGTAGGACCAGCAGTGATCCAAGAAATGGAAGAACAAGTAAAAATGATAAGAAAAAGGGTTGGAAGAAGCGCAAGATCAGCAGAAGGGTTTTGTTGATGTACATCGTGTGACCATAATTATGAAGGGCCTAGCAGCTAGTCATGGCTCATTTATTGGAGGTGTTGCATGATGTTTATATTGTATCAGTGTGCAAATTTAGGTCAGTGATCCTACGCACGTGATTGACTTGAGTTCTTGGTGAATGTTGGGCGAGGGTGCACTCACGGTGGAGCCAATCCATTTTCTAGACCATTGCATTTGATAGCTATGATATCGAACTGTCGATCAGGTCAAGGTCCAATGGGACAATTATAGTCCACACTTGGCTACCTGGGAGGACGCATATGATATGTGTCGACAGTTTCCTTTTTTTTAATAGCTAGACTTTAGATATTATGAGATCCTTTATAGTTTTTCACTTATATACTATGAAACTTTAGGATGAAGTTTAAAACAAGAGGGGGTGTATGTAACATCTTTCTCTTGCGTGCACCTGATGTGACTTATTCTTTGAGGACACTTGCATGTAAGTGATCTGGTTCATTATATGATTGACTGCTTCTCTTATGGATTATGATGATGCGACTGTGGATTATGATGTCGTGTTATGTTATTATGTATAGACAGGTGCTATTGATTGGTTTATCTTGAGTGTGCAGGACTCTTGATAGATTGAGGATGTCGATGGCATTGGTGGACCTCATTGGACTCTGAATCGAGTCAGGGAGTGGACTTTATATGGTTTGAGTATTTCGTTTATTGTATATGTGACATATGACTGGTATTTTATGATGTTGATTATGGATCGCTAACATGTTTCATTGATGGATGCAGGCTAACGATTGGTTTCTAATCAGACTCACATTTGGAGTAAAATGATCATGCACGAAAACCAGAGATATTGAGGGAGAGGTGTGGCAGCATCCTTGACACAACCTACTATCACTCTCTTCGTGGCTCAAATTGTATGATAATGATTACATAGTTCGAGAGATCCACAACACTGTGAGGGAAGACTGAGACAATCACTCACAAAGATTCTAAGGGGTGCGCAATAAGGCAGAGTCTTGATTCCTTAGAGGCCCTTAGTCTCCCACAAGGTTGTCTGACAGAGTATTGACTCAAAGGGTTGGACGTCTAGCAAAATCAGTCAAAAGGAGAGTTGCACCCTTGAAGCACGTAGTGCATCTTTAAGGGCACGTCGCATAAAAGAAACATGAATAAAGGCGAGTGGCACCCTTGGAGAACGTAGTGCATCTTAAAGGGCACATTGTAGTTTGTAAACACAGGTGAGACAATGAACCTAGGTTCCTAGAAAACGATATTTTACCTTGACTTAGTCAGCCTTAAAATAATTATGTATGAGTACAGTTTATAATTATAACCTTCACTTAAAAATTTGTTAATCCTAGTTGAATTTAAAGCCTAGGTCTAAGTAGGACATGAGGACTAAAAATTAATTAAGAAATTAATAAAGGGGGGATAAATAAAAATGGGGGATAAAAATTAAATTTAGAATTTAAAGGAGGATTAAATTATTTAAAAAGATTAATTGTTGTTTATGTGCAAAACTTGCTAAATTCGAACTTAGACAAAAAGGGGAAATTAATTGCAAAAGGAATGTGGAACATAGAAGGAATCTAGTATAGAGAACTTTCCTAAAATGAACTCAACTAATCTTTAAGAAAGGCGTCATTCATAAAGGGAATGTGAGGGAATACAGGGACATCGAGGAGCGTTTTTAGGAACACTTTTAGTTGGGTGAGGGAAATTGGAAATTTAATTTAATTAATTAAATGAATTTATAGTGCAACTAAGGGATTGGGTGACAAGTGTATGAGCGAAGAATATTTCCTAATAAATTTTTAATAAACTAATTTAATGTGAAAATGGAAAGGTCACTAAGAAGAAATCTATAAAAGAAATAGCAGGGGAGAAGAATGGACACAACTGGCAAGAGTAAGGTTATGCTGCTAGATTTTTCTTGAGTGATTTGTCTTGTGGGAGTTGGGATACCCAACTCGAATAGAGAGTGGTAGCTCGACCTTGCGAGGCGATTTGGGAGTTATCTTTCTCTGGTTTGTGTGCATGGCCCCTTTGCGTCTCGGGAGGATTAGGGGGGAGAAAATTACCCCTAGCGTTGGTTGGGAGGTACCAGTGAATTCTCATCGATTGGAAAGCGGGAGTTCGAACGGAGCGCCTTAGCGGAGGAGAATCTCTCCTGCGCCATCTTCGGTTATGGTATTCTCATTGAAATTTGATTTATAAATGATTTGGTTATTTATGTATGGTTTTCCTTTTTGCTGCATATGTATAAAAACATTGTATTCGAAGGCATTCTCCATGCAGCTTGAGTTGTGATAAGATTGGTTATATATGTATGGCTTTCCTTTTCGTCTCTTATGTAGACAAGAACTGTTATCGAATGCATTCTCCATGTAGTTGAATTGTATTAATATCTGGTTTTTTATGCATGGTTTCTTATTCGTTGATTTTGTATGAAAACCTTGTGTCGAACGCCTTCCCCTTATTGTTTATATTGTATTAAAAATGTTGTTGCTATGACCCTTATTTTCTAAGAATGTTGATGTTACGTCTCTTGTGTTGTTTTGATGTTATATTCTAAAATGTTTTTATTACATCCTTAATGTGTAGTTGTGGTTGCGTCCCTTGTGGGCTCCTTGTTGGCGCTCGAACTTGACACTTGATGTTACCCCATGATTTGGAATACAATGGGGATTTGATGTGTTGACTGTCAATGATTCAATGACTTGTAAATACGATTTAGAGATTTGATTTAAAGGCCATTTTTTGTTTTCCTAAGAACCTCGTGAGTGCACTTGGTTTGCTTTGCATTTTAAGTTTGTTGGTTCCACCTTTATTAGCGTCGAGAACACCTTCTGCCTCGCAGTTTAAACTTGAAAAATTACCTACCCTCTCAAAGTTTTCACGCCTTCTTCACTACGATTGTAGGTTGGTTGCAGTATTTTTGCAAGTTGTTTCACCTCAGTGACCCAATGCTCTCACTCAACAACCTTATGTCCTCCTAGCACATATGAGACATGTCCTTTATTTAAACCTTCTCTTGCTCAAAAAGCGTGATATTGACCAGCACACGCGATTGAAGGGGACCTGTGTTATGTTTTATTTTTCTCTTACCCAGCTCCAGTTCTTAAAATCTCCCTCCACTTCTTATTCCCTTAATATATATTTGATATTGTATGAAAGATTTATTTTTGGCATTAAAAGGTGTAGTGCCTCATTT